>JBBPBX010049397.1:0-18705 GCA_038048925.1 Garcialebias charrua
TTTTTTAACAATTCAGTTTTGATCATTTTCTTAAATGTACACATTGACTTGGCATTTTTAACTTCATTCTCCAAACCATTCCACAATCCAATTCCCTGGATTGAGGTAGACCGTCCCTTCAAACTAGTTCTGTATTTTGGTTTAACAAAAATCTCTATCCCCTAAGATCATAACAACTTTGTCTTTTAACAAAATTGTTTTGGAAATTTAAAGGTAATGTGTTATTCTGAGCCCTACATAACTGATAAAATATTATAATCTACCAAATCCTACATGCATACATACATACATACATACATACATACATACATACATACATACATACATACATACATACATACATACATACATACATACATACATACATACATACATACATACATACATACATACATACATACATACATACATACATACATACATACATACATACATACATACATACATACATACATACATACATACATACATACATACATACATACATACATACATACATACATACATACATACATACATACATACATACATACATACATACATACATACATACATACATACATACATACATACATACATACATACATACATACATACATACATACATACATACATACATACATACATACATACATACATACATACATACATACATACATACAAACATACAAACATACATATGTAGTAGACCTACCCAGGGTCAAACTAAGGTTTTTGAACTGTTCCAGAGATGACCTTTACTGATCTTTCAGTAAAGCAAGACATTTACTACAAATCATTCCATTAGTTGTAATCTGAGAACATAGTCACCAAAAGAGACTATTTCTATCTTTGATTTTATTCTAATGTAATCAAAAGAATAACTTTTGTCATTTTCATGATATATGTTATATGCTGTTATTCTTTTAATATGGAGTATTACTGTGTTACTTGACCATATAATGGTGTCAGAGTGAATTTTATGTGTTATTGTGATTTGCAGATTTGTTCGAGAAGTGTTAAGACGCTAATCCAAGTATTTTCCCTCTTGGAGTCTATGAGTCTGTCTTTTCCTAAACATTTCCTCTGCTGCTGGCTGTAACCTTGGGTCGTGATAACAGCAAGTGAACTCCTCGACTGTTTCTTCTGAACCAATCGAAAAGAGACAAGTCTCCGAGTTTTTCTTAAAGTTCTAAGCTAAGCTGGAAGAGACTGAGTCTGCTGGGAACTTCAAGAGATGTGAACTTTCCCAAAGAGCTGGATGGACGTTTAGTCACACGCTAAGGACACGTCATCCAGTTAAGGACTAATAACATGTTGTTATGAGTCCACTTCGAACGAGCGTAAGCTCAAACTTTGCTTATTCCTTCCTGGAATAAGTTATCTTGAAGTCAGAGGCCAGGAGCTGACGCATTTTCTGATGACCGACGCGGATCCCAGGAGACGTTGACACGTAAACGAGAACCGGTTCGGACGTACTGGACCTGCAACGATTCTGTACGCCTGAAAGGCTGGTACCATCTCCTTATAAGACTAGTCGTCTTCAAGGTAAAGAGCTGTTTACAAACGTACCTGGATTTAGCAAAAGTCGGATGGAAAGTGTCATTTCTGGTTACACTCAAGATAAATAACTTTCTCCTTTAACCTCTCCTTCTTAAATTTCTCCATCTCCATTTCTAAGCTGGTAACTATTTTTAAGCTAAGACTGAGCCACAGACTAAGTATAATGACATCCTGTATTTATGTCTGTTGTTACAATTTAAATGTGCTGACGTATTAAATTGAAAGAAAGTGAAATCATGTCAATCAAGTGTAATGGTGTTAATTTAGTTGATTTATTCTAAATAAATGGTAGTGTCTTTGGCATACCAACTAAGTTAACGTGTCCATTGTCACTCTATGGCTTTATTTATTTATCCATCATAAAGATCACAGAAATATTGGGTAAACTGAAAAAGAAAAGAATCCGTGAAATTACTATTCAATCTGAATAAGTAAATTAATTAAGGTAAAGAGGTCAGCTTAATATTGACCTCCTCTATATCCTTTACATCTGGTGGCACCGTACCGGTTTCTGAAAGTTTATTGATAAATCTGTGGTCTCTCATGAACTGTAACGTCATGTTTGCATAATAGGATCCAAGTTTTAAACTCTGAGGATAATAATTTTGGCTGAAAGTGTTCAAGACAGGCAGATTCTGCATGTTTTATCATTTGAAGCTGAGAGATTATTGTTTGTTCAACTCTTTTACACGCTGTTGGAAGCTTTAGGTGAGGTTTTGTCAGCCCGTGGTCTGTGGGGGTTCTGGTTCGGTTCGGTCCAGTTCACGCACAGACTCCTGTACAAAGCTTTGTTGACCGCCGAGTCAAACTGCCTGAAAGCTATTATTAACATCTACCAGATTGCTGTGTGTGGTATTTTGCATTTTAGAACAGGTCAAAAAAGCATATTACTGTTAGAACGTTGTCAGCTGGGTTCTGTCAGACCCGAGTCCTGCTCCATTAAAAAGTGGACCGGAACCGACTTTGAAGTGGCTCCGAGCGAGTCCGTGTTTGTTCAACAGCTGCAGTGCTGGGTTACTAAGCGTAACTAAGTTGGCCTATCTAGGTGTGCTTGCCGCATATTTCAGAATTTTGGAAAGTTAATTTGAAGCGTTTGAGTTGTGTATAGAGTCTGTAGAATTGGGTTCTGCTGTGCTAAGCTAACGTTAAAGCGATGTGTCATACATGTTTGTTTATGAGCTGTGATTGGATAAAAAGAGAGTCGTGATCTGTCAATCTGTAAAGCGCTGATTCGCTGAGGTGGGGACGCACGCCGATGCGGCCAGCCCACTTTTGTCGTCGTTTCCGGCACTGCATTGGTTGATGGTAATAAACAAAGCTGGGCACCGCTAATTAAAAAATTAGTTCCACAATTTCTAAAACGCTTATTAATTTTTTTAGGTCCACAATTTCAAAAGCACAAATGTCTTATGAAAATTAGGGGAAGCTAATCTAATCCGCTATTTATATATTTCTATATATATATATATTTATATATAGCCGGCAGCGTTATCAATATTGGCACTACACTGCCAACTGAAAAGTAACAAAAATGATCCTAAAAGGATGAAATTACAAAAATCAAAGGATTTATTTAATACTTTACGTACATATATTCTATTCGGCCACGAAATTAACAAAAAATAGAATGATCTTTTAATCCCTAAAACCACGTTTAAATCTCAAATACACGGGTGTGTCGCCACCGCATTTATACATAGTAACCCAAATACATGAAACTAACGACTCGCCGTCGAATGGTCGACACAAAACGCACAATAAAATCCTCCGGCCACGTTAATTTGGCTTGAAACAGCGGGGTTCTCTACGGATTTATCCATTAGTAACCCAGCACAACCAACAGGCAGACACAGCGTTAGCGTCTATAGGTAGTCAACAGATTTAATGAAAAGTAACTAAAATACATAAAAATAACGACTCACCGTCGCGTGGTCGACACAAAACGCACAATAAAATCCTCCGGCCACGTTAATTTGGCTTGAAACAGCGGGGTTCTCTACGGATTTATCCATTAGTAACCCAGCACTACCGGCAGACACAGCGTTAGCGTCTATAGGTAGTCAACAGATTTAATGAAAAGTAACTAAAATACATAAAAATAACGACTCACCGTCGCGTGGTCGACACAAAACCCTCAATAAAATCATCCGGCCACGTTAATTTGGCTTGAAACAGCGGGGTTCTCTACGGATTTATGAAGACACCGAGCGCAGCCAGCTAGCCACAGAAGCCCCTGAGTTCAACTCTGACCCGGAAGATGTAAAGATGGAATAGTCCATTTTTAGTAGGGGGATAAAGAAATCGACCGTTTTTTTTATTGCGTATTTAATGAACGTTTTCATCGTAACTATAATTATTTTTATGTTAAATGTATATTAACAAGCAGGATCAATGTTAGTTATGTAGGTGACTGCACGGGGCGAGGCGGGGCCGGGGCCACTGCTGAAATGGGACCCCCAGGCATTTACCTACATGGTCTGTTCTCAGCTCTGCCCCCCTTCCCCTCACACCCTTCCTCCTTTCTGCTGTTTACGGTGGGGAAAAAGGTAAAACAAGCAGCATAAGAGCTTGTAAATAAGTTTATTGGTTTTTACTGATAGATAATTAGTTATTAGCGGTACTGCATTTTAAATAAAAATAGCACAAATCCGCTTATGAATTATAAAAGTTAGTCAATTCACAAAAACGCTGACAAAAAGTTTAGGTCCACTGTAAGCGGATTAGCGCTTTAGCGCTCCCTAGCGGTCTGGCGCCCACCACTGGTAATAAAACTACATTCAACATGAACGCTTGGGAAAAGAACTACATGTGCTGTGATTGATTGGTTGACGTCACATATCTGTGTAGCGAGCTCCGCCTCGCTCAAATACGGAAGCTGGTGACGCGCTACGTCGACCCGCCCATTTCTTGTCGTCATTTCCAGGTGCTGCCCTTTGATTGACAGCTCTCACACACACGGTGAAGTACACTCTTCACTCCAGATACATTCTCTTGGAGCAAAATTAAACAGGATCTGCTAAATTTTAGTGTGAACAGTGCATTTATTTGAAATCTTTAAATAGGTGTTTGAATGAAAGACAGAAAAATTAAGCGTGGTTTAATAGTAATTGTTTTAAAAGATAAGTCTATTAAGTTAATATGGCCACAAAGGCTTTAACTTACAACATTTTTCATTGAAGGTAAAACCTAAAATAAATAAAAGGTACTAAATGAATAAAAGACTTGTTTATAGATTACAAGGATAAAACCAGAAAGCTGTTTTAGTGAAGTAACTCAACGCTAAGAAAACATTTATTTGCATACACTATAATAAATACCATCTTATTGATTCAAACAAAATCAATACAAAACGATGGCAGAAAAAGAAGTAGTGGATAAGGATTCTAGTCTGATGGATCTGGCCACAGGTTCAGATTCAGACCCAAAGTCGGGTCCTCCTGAATCAGATCCCGAATCAGATCCTGAATCAGACAAAGAGTCAGATGCAGAGCCACTGGACCCGGATCCTCAAGGCCTGGATCAAAAGCCTGAAAAACATAGCCAGACTGGATTGATGGGATTTTAGGGCAGCTTACAAAAATATTCGCAGATTATGGTAAAAAGGTGCCGGAAATGACTCCACTAACATTAAACTCTGAACTGACAACAGTGGCAAGCAGTGGCTCAAAAAAGGAAGCAAAAAAGGTCAGTATGGAGCGCTTAGCAAAGCTGGCCCTGTTACTAAAGGCCAGGTTGGACCAGGAAGTCAGAGTAAATTCAGCTCTAGAGCATGATCTGAAGCGTGAACAAAGAGCACACAAGGCGGATAAGTCAGCATTCAATGTTGATTTACAACTAGCTCGAACTGAAGCTGAAAAGCTGCAGGTGGAGGTTCAGTCACTAAAACAGTCTCAGATGGACGATGCAGCTCAACTGGTTTGCAAACAAAAACAGGCTGAGGTTGAACGTTTGAATCAACGTTTACAGGAGGTAGATGAGTCACGTGAGGTAATCATAAAAAGCGAACAAAATACTTTAAAGTTATACGAGGAGTCAGTACGTGAAAATCTCAGGACTCGTGCACAACATGAGGCGGTCATTCTTGAAAAAGATGAACTCTACAGTCGGTGTTGTGAATTACAACGCGAGTGTACAGACAACCGAGTAGAATTAAAAGAGTGCAGGGAGAAGCTGGCCTCAACTGAATACAAATTAATCAAAGAAAAGAAAAAACGTCTGGAATTAATTAAAGGTCAGTCTCCGGATGCCCAGACCACCAACACCACCGCCTAGAACATCAACTCCATCGCCTAAACCACCACGCCGTCCCTTAGGGCCTCTAGAACCAACAAACCCACCGGATACGCCGGTGGGTGGATCTGATAATAACCCACAAACTCCTCTCTCAATGGCTGAACTACGGAATATGGCTAAAAGCATTCAAACCTTCGCTCCAGGCCCGTTGGGCTCACATGAAACCAAGATCTATCTCGATGACCTTGATTTTCAGCTTCAACACTTCCCAGAAGCTACAGTTGATGTAAGGTTAACCTCGGACAGGACAGTGCATGCTTTCATGAAGCGTCAACGGGACGCCGTGATGAAAGACTACAGTCTTTTATGTGCTGCGCTGATAAAGGAATATACTCCTTGCACGGGGCCCGATGGCATCATAGCGGCGGCTGACGTCAAGCAAGGTAGGAATGAGCACCCAAGGTCATATTATGACCGAATATTCCGTGCCTATTTCGGTGACAGATGCGAACCAGAAATGGAGGAAGAGGTAGGGTTTAAATATATCTTCAGCAAAAATCTCTGCCCTGACATAAGAGAGAAAGTACATGTCAGCGCAAACTACAAACAAAGGTCCATCAAAGAATTAAGAGAGTGTGCGATAGATGTTTTTATAGATCACACACCAAACAAAACACCATTTGAGGTGTGCCCAGGTGATGTGGTCAAATCCAACTCACTAGAGCTGGAAGGGGTGCGGAAACCGACTCCCTATCCTACAAAAAGTGAGAGAAAACAGAATTTTCGACCTAACAGACCACATAGTGAAGGTGCCCGCTGGAACTATGACCCGAAGTGGCTCAGACAAGACCCAGAGTTCGGAAAACGATTTCAAAAGGGGGGCGCACATCCTAAAGATAAGAAAGATGGTCACAAAAGTAAACCATATAACAAAGGGGGGTCCCAACAGGAACCCCAAGTCAAGTACAAGCCCCTCCTGCCCCTCGAACGGAACAGTCCGAGACAGGCAAAAAATCGTAAAAGTTCCAGAAGAAAGGCCATAATCCTCTGTCCACAGAAGACATGGAGAACATACGTCAGTTGTTAGAAAAGTGGGATAATACAAGCAATGATAACAAACCTGGAGTGATGTGTAGCACTATCATTGATAGTAAGTCAGAGCACGCAAACCACGACAGTCAACAAGACACTGATGGTCAGGATGCTGACAATCAGCGTAATGACAGTCAAAACATTGACAGTCCAGAGTATGTCAGTCAACAAGACATTGACAGTGACCATCACATCATTGTCACAGAATCCAACAGCCCCTCATCAAACAAAGGGGCGGAAAACTCAATCATCAACGACAGTGACCCGCCACAAACTGAAAACTCAGACACGTTGGCAACTGCACTGACGGTTCAGATGAAGAAAGATTACACAGTCAGAAGTCAACGTAAACAGAATGGTTGGCCGAAACCTTTAAAGTTTCTGTGTGACTTTGTAAAAAGGGGGGAGGCTATTGAAGCAATTATAGACTATGGCCAACAGAAAATGTGGAGCACAGTGAGAAAGCCTCTGCCTATAAAAGTGCCTCCTAGTTGTGATACAGACTGCCTAACCGCAGGTACCGCAAAGGACACACGGGAAACCTCATCCGAGGACAAGAGCCCGGTAAGTGAACCTACAAAAACAGGTGAGGCAGAAGAGGCCCAACAAGAAAGCCTCCTCTGCGAGCTGAAACAATCAGCACTCACTGAACACTACCTACAACAGGTAGTAAAAGGTGTCGAGATCCAGGGATCCCACACCGAAGATGCTGTACTGTCTCCTTGGACAGATAATTCAGCAATCAGCCAAGCTCTTTATGAAACCTTGGTTAAAAAACATTTGGGTCTAGAACTAACGAAGAAAGCTTTACGCTTTCATCTCGATCCCAACAGTGAGCGGGTAATGACCGCAAATGGAGTCATTCGCCTGAACATGAACTGGAACAAACGAGAACTGGTCCACCCGTTCCTTGTGGTCCAAAACTTACCACATGCAGCCTACATAGGCTCTGACATTTTGGTAAGATTGGGTGTCCGAGTGGCTACCGTCAACAATGTACTGTGGTAGCTGGAAACAGACAAAATGGATTCTCCTGTGCTAAAATCTCAAAGCTGGACAGACCATACCAGAAGTCTACGAGGTTGCTTGCAACCAATCAATCACAGTACTACCTCAGGCAATGAACCAGATGGTGGAAGTTCACATCATAGCTAATCAAGCTATTAGCCAAAAGCAGGCATACTTTCAACTATCTCCTAAGTTTTACAACTTAGGACTGTCCATTGAGGCCACGAGACAAGTGAGCCTCGACTGCAGAACCACATCTGTTGCTGTGTGTAACACAGGCACGGAAGCGGTACTGATCAAGAAATACACAAAAATAGGATGGTTGATCTCCACTGATTTCCATGATTTTGAACTGAGCATTACATTTCTGGGAGGACTCCCAGAATACCTGATCCCACATGAATACACGGGGCAAGTCTTGTTCACAAAGCCAAAACAGGCCATAGCTCTCGTCTCGGTCAATGAGGTCGACCAAGACACAGTCTACGGGGTCGGTCTAAACCGAGACATCAGCCTAAGCTCTCATACCTATAGTGTCCTGCCTATAAACAGGGTAAATGACACAGAAAGGGACTCATTGGAGCTCCCCAAAGAACAAGAACCCCTCTCAATTTCTTCTCAGATCGAACAGGTGGTCGCCCAAGCCGACGCCCTGAAAACTGATGGAGAAAGGGACAGACTACGTCAAGTTCTCTTAAAGTTTGAGAAATCATTTTCAACCGACTCAATGGATTGTGGGTTGACCACGCTCCACTCAGTGAGCATCCCAACCCCGCCCGAAGCTCCACCCACATTTGTCAGACAGTACAAGATTCCTCTGGCAGCACATCAACCTATCAGGGAAATCCTTGATAACCTCCTAAAGAATGGTATCATCAGATACTGTAACAGCACTTACTCTGCGCCTTTGTGGCCAGTGTTAAAACCAAATGGAAAGTGGAGACTCACAATTGATTACAGAAAGCTAAACAAACAAGTCCCCTTATCACGGTGGCCAATGACCCAGCTCCAACAGGAACTGCCCAAGGTCACCAATGGTAAGTACTTCTCGACCCTCGACGTCGCCTCTGGTTTTTGGACCATCCCTGTGCGCGCCGAGGACCAATACAAACTAGCTTTCACCTTTGGTGGCCGACAATACACTTTTACCAGGTGTCCCTTTGGCTACGCTAACTCACCTGCGGAGTTCAACATCTTCTTGAACAAAGCATGTCCAGACGCCCATGAGCGTGGGACACTGATTTACGTGGACGATGTCCTTCTGAGGCAGCCAACACTGGACTCACATTTGGCTGAGATCGACCACGTTCTGAATCAGCTGACAACTGCTGGTGCTAAAATATCACTGTCTAAATGCCAGTGGTGCAGAACCAAGGTGGACTACGTTGGCCTACTCGTAGGTCCAGACGGAGTACAACCACAGTTGACTCGCACCCAAGGCCTTGACAATCTCAAAGTCCCCACCAATCTCAAAGAACTACAAAGTTTTCTTGGCGTGTGTAACTACTCGAACCAGTTCATAGAAAACTATGCAGACCTTGCAAAGCCACTGACTGAACTCCTAAAGAAAGACGTTCCATTTGTCTGGACTGACAAACAGCAACAGGCAATGGAAGCTCTTATAAACAGGATCAAGTCAGCCCCATGTTTAGTCTACCCAGACTACAACAAAGAGTTTTACTTGGAAGTGGGCTTCTCAGCTCATTGCATAAGTGCAGGTCTGTACCAAATACACGACAGAGACAAACGTGTAGTAGCCTACGCCAGCAAAACGATGGCAGGCCCCGAGTTGAGATTCTCAGACTGTGAGAAAGCTCTACTGACCACAGTGTGGGCAGTAAAACATTTCTCCAGCTACATTGGTGGACAGAAAATAATTGTGGAAACACAACACCAGCCAGTGACTTTTCTTAACAGTGAACGCATCAGAGATGGTGTGGTAACAAACTCACGTGTTGCAACGTGGCTCATGGCGCTTCAAAGTTTTAACCTAGACATACGTTATGGTCAAAACAAGAAGTCACATCTGGGGACGGACTTGGCAATCTGCCAAAAGTGTACACAAGATGTACCAGCCACCCAGCCGCCGGTTGAGGAAAAAACCCCAGTAACTGAAGACCCGAATCACCACTTCTTTGATGACAATATCTGCAAAGATATGACAACATTGTACGTGGATGGATCTTCATTCCTCCGCGACAAAATCTGTAGGCAGGTGTTGGAGGAGTCCTCCTCCAAGACCAAGAACAGATAACTTTCAGCTACAAATTAGGCTCTCAGACTTCTCAGTACGCTGAGATTGCAGGAATCCTAATAGCTCTCCAGATGGTAGTAGAACGCTCCATCAAGACGCTAGTCATCTGCACTGACTCTAACTATGCTCGTTTAAGTTTCGCTTGTCACCTCGCTGTGTGGAAACAGAACGGTTTCCTAACAAGCGACAGAAAAGTGGTCAAACACAAAGAGCTTTTCATAGCATGTGATCACTTGGTGACATCACACGACTTACAGATCTACTGGAAGAAAGTTCCAGGACATTCAAGAGTCCCAGGCGATGACAAGCACTACAATGACATTGCAGATTCCTTAGCCAAAGAAGGAGCCGACGAAGGTCCGCTATGGTCCTTCGACCCCTCCTGGTTAATCAACTCTGCCAACACAACCTACAGTCAAGGTTATGGCAGTCACACGTGCACAGGCCGCAACCAGACCTGCTGACAACGCAGTCTCTGTACGACCCGCACTGACTGACCCAGACATCATCCAACTACAAAAGTCGGATCCTGCTATCAACTCCATGATACTGTACCTGACTGATCCAAACAAAAACACTCCGTCTAAAGACGACCTGGATTCCGATCCAGACCTTAAGGTCCTCTATCAGCTGCGCAAACAGCTAAAACTAATCAAGGGCATCTTAACTTTCGCTCATGGACCAACGTCCTCACCTGTGTTCGTGGTTCCCCATGACCAAAGGGGGGTGATGTTAGTTCATGCCCATGATCTCCCGTCCGCAGGACACAAAGGAGATAAAGCCACGCTGACGGCATTAAAACAAATTGCCTATTGGCCTGGAATGAAAAAGGATGTCAAGGACTACATTGAAGGGTGCGTGGTCTGTGGCCAGTTTCAGCCAACCAGACCACTTCACAGAGCACCACTGCAAAGCAGAGGCATTGCATTCCCATGGTCTGACCTCCAGATCGACTGGGTTGGACCACTCACTAAGAGCTCTAGAGGAAATAAATATTTTCTCACGGTAACCTGTGCATTCACCAAATGGGTAGAATGCCTACCAGCTCCCAACGACACAGCACAAACCACTGCTATGTTGTTAATGAATCATATATTCTCAAGGTTTGGACTTCCCCTTCGGGTGAACTCAGACCAAGGTACACACTTCACAGGTGAAGTGATGAAAGAACTGTGGAAGACGCTAGGCGTCAAGGCCAACTTTCATGTCGGCTACCACCCACAGGCTTCAGGCCAAGTAGAGAGAGCAAACAGAACTGTGGTGAGTATTTTGAAGAAATACGTGGCTGCAAACCACAAGGACTGGGATGTGAAACTCCCTCTGGTCCTCATGGCCATAAGAGCCACTCCACACACATCAACTGGCATCTCTCCCTTCGAGATGATGACCGGTCGACAAATGACTCTCCCTCTACACCTGTTGTACCAACCAGGCGACGCCGCCATGGCGACAGCCTACACTACACAACAATACATGAAAGATTTGAATGTACACCTCAGAAACACTTTTGCTTTCGCCCAGAAAAACCTGGAAAAATCCGCTGAAGGACGCAAGGCGTACTACGACCAGAAGGCCTCTCATAATGAACTCCAAGTGGGAGACAGAGTCTGGTACTATACGTTCGCTCCAGCAACCGGGAAAGGAGGGTCCGAGACCGGAACTCTCGCCCGCAAACTAATGCCCAGGTGGACTGGACCTCATCTGATAACAGACAAAGTGTCCTCAGTCGTCTACGAAATCAAAATCAGCAAAGGCCGCAAAGAGCCAATTGCTAAATGGGTACATCGAAATCAGATCAAACCTTACAAGGCGTTCAATGACTCCACAAAAGACAAAGATCTCACAAACTCACCGACTTCATGGGATAATAAGGTCGTACAAACACAAGTTAGTAAATAAACTAATCAGGTTTAAACTACCGTATTCTCCACCCTATAAGTCGCATTGTCCAATTTGAACTTAGAAACGCTAAGCCTAAAACCCACAACAAAAAACTAACCTTAACAACCGTTTAAATCCACGAGATTTAATTTGACCTCGGTCATAAAGTTGAGACCCGTTTTCTTGTGTGTTGCACTTTGGAATCTGACGACAAGAGTGTGTCGAAGCAGTGAAACGTTGTTTCCTTGTTGTTTAGTCATTCTTGTTGTCATAAGTTGAGATATTGTTTGGTTCTGAACACTCCCAGCCAAAAAGGTTTTGTATTAACATTGGTTAATGAATGATATGGATTTAACTATGCCAACATGCAGTTCGTTTTGTTAAATCTCAATCGTCGAAGAGTCAATGTAGTTTAAAGCTACTCAAGGTACCATAAACTACACTGGCCTCACAATTTCTAAATTGAACCGATTCGATCGTTTCTATTTTAGATTACCTATTCATTTTGATGAGTCTCGCCATAGACTTCAAAATTTATTAGGAATACCAAATCTTGCGTCGTTCGTCTAAAAGACAACAGACATTTAGACCAAACTATATTTCATTTCTATTTTAGTTTAACCTAAACTAAGTAATGAATGGAGGAATAGTTTGGAATTAGAGGCCTTCGTTACAGAAGCCCTCCAAAATTTTATAGGTACAGATCCCTATATCTAATTTTACAGAATTGATCCACCCCTTAATTGGTAATTGTAGCTGATCTAAACCATGATAGCTTACATACCAGGTGCATATAGGTAAGGCTAATGTAAAATCCCAATCATAAGCCCACCTAAAAACCACATAATTGCATGACACATAGAACCAGAGTGGCACTGACTGGAAACCAACCAGCCAACAACCTTCGATGTGGGGACCTGCAGCTCCAACGCTTGGTCTTCAACCTTCGTCCAAGGGTCGCCTCCTCTGCGTCAATCGAGGGATTCCCTCTACATGCTGATTATGAAAACAATTGTTGCTGATCAATCAACAAAACTAATCGTTGTGGAATTACCGCTGTGGATTATAAGACTTTGCTTTCCAAGGGATCACAGACTTTGTTTTCCAAGAGTTAACAGACTTTGTTTTCCAAAGGATTAAAAGCTTTTCGCAATGGGATTACCTCCGAACAGTATGGAATTTCCAAAAACTTTATGGGATTATAATTTTTGATTTTTCTTTTCCACTTACTGGATTGCTTCAAGATCAAAGACAGTTCAAGGTTTCCTTTCGTGTTGGACCCCATCCCCAAGGACTGGCGATGGCTTCCAAAAGGGGGGAGATGTAGTGGACCTACCCAGGGTCAAACTAAGGTTTTTGAACTGTCCAGTGATGACCTTTACTGACCTCTCAGTAAAGCAAGACATTTACCACAAAATCATTCCATTAGTTGTAATCTGAGAATATAGTCATCAAAAGAGACTATTTCTATCTTTGATTTTATTCTAATGTGATCAAAAGAATAACTTTTGTCATTTTCATGATATATGTTATATGCTGTTATTCTTTAAATGTGAAACATCAATGTGTCATTTCTGCAAGTGAAAAGGTGTCAAAGTTCAGCTAACATGTCAAACTGTGCTTTTCAGATTTGTTTTAGAAGTGGTAAGACGCTAATCCAAGTGTTTCTCCTCTTGGAGTCTATGAGTCTGTCTTTTCCTAAACATTTCTCTCTGCTGCTAGTTGTGGCCTTGTACTCTGATAACACAAGTGAACGGCTCAACTGGTCCTGTCGGACCAATGGGGAAGAAACAAGTCGCTCTCCTCTCAGAGCTGGTACTAAGTTCTAAGCTGTTGCTGAAACGCTTCAGAGTTTCTGGGAGCTTCAAAGACATGAAGACGTCCCAAAGAGCTGAATGAATGCCTGTCACCCGCCAAGGACAGTCATTCAGCTAAGGATTGTATAACATGCTGTTATGAATCCACTTCGAACGAGCGTAAGCTCAAGACTTTGTTTATTCCTTCATGGAATAGTTATCTTGAAGTCAGAGGCCTGAAGCTGACACATTTTCTGATGACCAACGCGAAAACCAGGAGACGTTGAAACGTAAACGAATACCCTGCTCGAAGGTACTGGTTCCCACAAGGACCCGTGCATCTGAAAAGCTACAAGGTCTTCTCTCTTACCAGGCTGTCGTCAAAAGGTAAAGAGCTGTTTACAAACGTACCTGGATTTTAGCAGAAGTCGGAGGAGAAGTGTCACTTTGGTATCATGCTCACGATAATTTCCTTTAATCCATCTCTCCTCCTATTCTTTTCCCTCTCAATCTAAGCTGGAAACTATTTTAAGCTAAAGAGCCCACAGACTAAATATGTTAACATCCAGTATTGAAGTCTGTTGTGTTGAATTTAAGTGTGCTGACGTATTAAATTGAAAGAAAGTGAAATCATGTCAATCAAGTGTAATGGTGTTAATTTAGTGATTTATTTTAAATAAATGGTAGTGTCGCCTGGCATACCAACTAAGTTAATGTCCATTGTCACTCTATAGCTCGGTTTATTTATCCATCATAAAGATCACAGAAATATTGGGTAAACTGAAAAAGAAAAGAATCCGTGAAATTACTATTCAATCTGAATAAGTAAGTTAATTAAGGATAAAGAGGTCAGCTTAATACTGACCCCTGTTAAAATCCTTTAGTTACATCTGGGTGACACTATATGTGTTTAAGGACACAATATACTATCTCCCTCATGTTTCTTACAGATGCACTGACTTTTTCTTTCTGCTGTGGACGCGAGTCATGAGCCAAAGACTCGTCCATCAGCTAGTATTATAGCACGCTGCTGGATAATCCGAACAAAGCTTTCCAGCTCAGATTTTTTTTTCTCCATTATAGATGGCCTCCCTTTTCACCTCACAGCCATCCTCTTACACCGATATGATTTTTTTTTAAAGAGAGAAAAGAAAGATAGAAAGTAAGACAACAAAACATAACAATTATCCACAAAAAGAGCACAAGGCAAACACACCCAACCTCCATCCGCAATCCTGCAAAGCACATGACAAAACACAGCAACAAAATACACATGCATAAAGACTAATAATATTCATGACCTTGCAGTAGATTTCCACAAATAAACATACCCATACCTACAAATATATTCATATCACATATCCATCTACATATCTGCATATGATATCTACATATACATTCCTGCATCCATTTGTGTGTGGTTGTGAGCATGCATAAGTGAATAAGGTTCTGCATATGATATCTACATATACATCCCTGCATCTATTTGTGTGTGGCTGTGAACATGCATAGGTGAGTAAGGTTCCTCCAATAGACCCATTTAGTGTTTGTAAACAAAGACGGCTGCGCGCGCACCGGTGCAACAGAAGACTCCACCCACCCAGGCATTTTACCAAGCATAAAAAAGTTGCGGAGTGAATCTAGCTAATTAATTTCCTCCACCAGCAACAAAATGTCAGGATGTTGCGTATACAGTTGTACAAATAGGTATTTCTAAGGAAGGACTGAAGTTCTCCCGCATACCAAGAGGCAATCGACCATTTCAAAGCCACCGAAGGCAGCTGTCGCTTCAGACCATCAAGTGGGTGGATTGGACCGAGGACTTTATCAAAAATGCACGAGTATGCGGTGCTCATTTTATATCAGGTAAGGTTACTCATCTAGTTTTATTTCACCATAAACCCTGGTTTTGATTAACCATTGTTTTTAAAAACTAGACGCAGTTTATTGCTGTTAAATTCGGTCGGAAAGTTGGCTAGAAGCTAGTTGCTAATAAGCTAGCTCTTAATAAACAAATGCCTCTGTGCTTTATTTTCAGGGGAAATGTCGTTGGATTATCAAAGTCCTGATTTCGTACCTTCTGTGTTTGTGTACACTAAAGGACAGGGATTATGAGCGAAGATGAAAAGGTATGGATAATTTGCTTTGGCCTGTCTTTACTATTTATTTTTTTCTGTTCTGTTGTCATGGTCTTTAGCATACTTTGGTGTAGTGCAGGCTTTGAAATACAGCTCTGTATTAAAAGTAGATGTGTAAATGTTTATTTACTGTGTGTCGCTACATCTTCACATATTTTTATTTTAGGTACCAGAGGAAAAAGACGAGAGATGCTGGTGTGCACAAGTCATCACATCAACCCAGCCCTGGCAGTGTCACTTCAGATCAACAACAAGAATCCAACATGGAACATGACCCTGGTACAAATATATTATGTCCTATCTAACAAACTTTTTAATAAATTGATTGTTTGATTAATTAATTATAGATAGATTTAATATTTCTGAAATACTAGGGCGTCAACCAACATTCTGCTCATATTTTATTCAAACCAGAATGGTTTTCTGGCAGTTCTTACCCCACAATCATGTGTACAGCTAAATATTGTTCACAATTAATCAGCTAAAAAAGAAGTCACAGCACAGGCACATTCTGTGTCACAGAGCATAAAGTGTTGCTTCCTGCTTTTCAGTGCATTTGCTTACCGTTTCTTTTCATAACTTTCAGCACAAGAAGATGTAGTCCCGAGGACTGAATATGATGATCTGAACCTGAGGCACTGTCAACTTCAGAATGAATATGCCCACCTGCGTCAGGAGTTTGACACGCTACAGGCTGAACATCAAAAGTTAAAACATAAACTGGAAGGATCTCCGTTTTCTTATTCAACTGTTAAGTGCAATAAATTGTCACCTGTCTAACAATAAACAAACAATTTAATTAAATTATAACCTGTGTATTTCTTCAAAATTGTAAATACAGGTATAATGTGGTTCAAAATTAATCCAAATAATTGAATATGACATCAAAAACAGGCTAGAAGCCTACAAAAAAATTAAGATGTTTAATATAAGATTTATTTAAAACAACAAACATCAGATTATTGGATGACTGCAAAGATCAAGGTAAATAACAGACCACCTATAACATCTACGGTGGTACACAACATAAAGTATAAAAAAATCGGACATTTCGAAGTTCTTTATGCACAAAATCTTTTACACTGATAGGGCGTGTGTTTAGTTTTCAGCAGGACAAATGTTTCCTCACATTTCACCTTTAGTTCATTGGGTGTGAGGTCTCTGGATGATGTGCTAAATAAAACTCAGGTAAATCTAGATGCTCCTCATAGTTGTGGTCAGATGAAGCGGTGTACGTGTCACTATTGTCCAAGCTTGTCATCACTGCACAAACTGGGTCCACAGCCCGCAGTTCTTGGATGTCGTCATCTGTCAGCACTGTTAAAAGAACAAACAAATGTAGTTAGGGTGGTATATTACATCCACATCTTCAAAGGTGAGATGAAAATGTAAACGCAGGGCTCCAGTTCTATTTTACCTGTGAAGTTCAGACTGTTAAAAATGATTATAGCCACTTCTCTTTTAATAATGATGAAAAATTAAATGTTTTAGTGGCTCAAACAATTTGTAATTAGGAGTAGAGGCCAATGTATGTTATATGTTATGTTCTGAATGTTTCCTGACCAAGTTCAGACTTTGATTGTAAATAAATAAACATTTCTGATTTTCATTAGATTTTGTAATTCAAGCCACTGTGACCTCTGGATGAATATTTTGGAATATGTAATGACTAAGTTATCTGAGCAATGCTAATAAAACATTTTACACTGAAAATTATGTAAAATCTAAAATTGCAGTGGCCTAAAACAGAAGCAAATTATGCATATCAGGAACCAAAATTAACTTACCCTGCCATACAGGTGCAGTTTGCTGTAAGAATGTAGTTCTCCACTTTGTTGACGATTACCCAAGCCTCATACATTGTAGTCTTTGCACCTTGTCTCTGACTGGGGAGGACTTTGGACTTTAAAACACAGAAATCTGCGTCCATATCTTTATAACGCACTTCCTGTACATGTCCACAAACAACGTAGTCATACGCATCGAGTGATTTGTATGCTCGTAGCTTTTCTAACTTCACTTACTAACGTCATACTCCCATTCAGTAACTATACACGGATCAGGAAGCTGATGGCCATTGCTCAAAGTTAACTTATTAAAGTAAGCTTTGCGATCATTTACCGATAACACGCTAGCGTAGCTTGATAATACACTACGAGCCGTCATGCTGCTGTAGCCACGCTGCGCGCGCAGCTGCTTGATGACGTAGGCTGTAAATGGGTCTATAGAACGTTCAGTAGCGACCGTGAAACATCAGAGATCCGTCCCCCCAAGGCCCGAGGCAGACGAAAGGGCGATCAAAGCCCAAGACCCCCAAGAAGGACCCCAAGCCCAGAGTCCCCAGGGCCACCCGAACAGGACGAGCCACTCGCCCTCTCCCCAGATCTGACCAAGGAGGAGAACCGGACGAGCTCCACCAGCGACTACACACAATGACCCCCGGGAGGCCAACAGCGACAAACTCACAGGTCCCCGCCAGAGCCCGTTGCAAGAGCCCACTGCCAGCCTTTGCTCCTTCTCTTCCCTTTTTAAATGCACTTTACAACAATACACACCAACAGCACATTTGGGGACGGGGTGTGTATGTCGGGGTCTAGATTAGTTAATTTCAATATATATATATATATAATATATATATAGATAAGCGGAAGAAGATGGATGGATGGATATATATATTATATATATATAATATATATATATATATATATATATATATATAGGTGTGCAGTGGAGAGCGTCCTGTGCTCCAGCATCAACGTGT
>JBBPBX010049398.1:0-25370 GCA_038048925.1 Garcialebias charrua
TTAACACATTCTTCTTTCTTCACAGGCGCATATTAACTACTTTTTTATCCAATAAAAGACAAATGTAAAATTAGTTGTTTGAATCAAGTGTTTGAAAAAAAAAATAGTTTGAGAAGGGGCAGATAAGATTATTTTCTTCGTCTGATTCCTTTCATTTAATGCATTGTTTTATTCCTTGCTGTTTTGTAAATAGTTTTCTTGTGCTTTTTTAATTTGGAATGAATAAAAAAAAAAAAATGTTGTACCATGCGGGACTCGATCTCACGACCTTTGGGACTGAAGGCGGAGGCTTTATCAGTTGAGCTATCCAGCCACATCAATTCAGCACTGTCAACTTCTCCTTTAAAAGTGGGCGGTTCGTTCAAACCCCCCGAACCCCCCTTGCCTATGTGCATGAAAAAGAGTCTGTCATCCAGTTCATACACAGAGTCCGGCGTTTCCTTAGAAATCCACGTTTCCATGAGGCAAAGCACAGAGCATGAAGCCATGCTGTCCATGACGCTGACTTGCTAGGGGCTCTGCTAGCATTAGCGAGACAACGTTACCTCTCAACGAGAGATATCGCAGGAGTTTAATATCGCGAGATTTCGTACAACGAGATCTCGTTACACCCCTAATATGAACTGATCAAACATTTTTCTTTTCTTTTGCAATGCACTGCCTTTGTCATCTAAATACCGTAAGCTGAAGGTCTTTATTTTCGGCCATAAAATTGCCATGCCTTTTACTGCCGCACTCTTGCTGTTCTTGCCTTTTCCAAACCACAACACAACTGTTCACACCCCCCAGAAGAGAATTTCTGAACGTGGCTACTGCCCATTCTCACTACCCTTCAATTATCTCCAGCACCATATTAGAGATGCTATTTCACCTTTCCCTAATCACAGTGTAATCATCAGCCTCTATACATTAGCAGCAACCAAGTGAAAAATCGCTGGGATAATCACTTGGACCAAATGACGGCAGAGATGGTCCCCTTCATGCACATGGATGACAGAAGGAAGATTAGGGAGAATTATGTTTGTGCCTTCTCCCTGGCAAGGCTGCTGACAGCTGACCTGGCACCAATAATACAGCTAAATTTACCCGAAGAGTCGGTGGGAGATGTGGAACAAACCCTTCCGTTTTTTTTTTTTTAATCGAGGTGGAAAAATTACTGAACAGATCGACATCACTAAAAGAAAAAGAAAGAACCAAAAAAAAACTGTTTTTGGAGGGGGTTTTCTTCATCACAGTTATTACTTAAACTGGGTCAAAACTGTCAATTTTACAGAAACATGCTCAAGCTTGGTCTGTGTCATTGTAGTTCATTTTGTGTGCAGCACAATTGCCTCTCAGCAGTCAACTATAGAAGTCAGCCTGTTTTACAAAGCACTTATTTTGTTTTCTTTATAGTATCCCTGCTAAGACAGTTCCAAAGCACAGTTTTGTTCAACATTATCAAAAGTATTCAGAAGCACAGTGCTTCATATTACAAAAAATGTGTCAACTACAGTAACAGTTTTTAATGGATTTGTAAAAAACCTGGTAAAACCATGCACTCATTTTTTTGTTTTTGATTTAAAGTTTTTTGGTAAACGTTGGAAATTGCATAAAGTGGTTCAGACAGCTTGTGTTTATTATCCATTTAAAGCTGAGCTGTTCATTGGGCCTACTGATGTACAGTTCGAGCAATCAAATGTCCTATGCTTGTCTAGGCAATCGCTCAAATTCACTCAGCATCATGAATCTTGGATGCATGCTCCACTGAACTTCTCCATCTTCTATCGGATGCTGTTCGGTTCCTTCTACTAATAGCACGTTGACTTCCCAGTGAGCCAAAGCCCAGCCCAGCCTAGTCTCCTGCTGACTAGCTTGGCTAATAGTGCAGCATTCATGTAGCATATACCTGCTATGCCAGGGCTAAATTAGGCAATGCGAAACCAGCACTTAAACACTTTTACCAAGAGTGCTAAGAATACCTTTACACCATTGGCTAGGTGATGCTGATGTGTGAAGCATTCAAGTAATATACTCTGGAACTAAATAATAAATAATAGGATTGTTTTTCAGAACCCCCCCCCCCCTTTTTTTTGTTGTTGTCCTAAGTGTTTTTTCAGCAAGCACTCACCACGTTGTTGCCAAACTATGATTTGACATTTGCCCTGACATTTAAGTACAATTTAATTCAACTTGACTTATTTAGTTTTAGCCTGAAAGATAAACAAAATATTAATTGTAAATACTGTATAGTGCACTAACTCCCAGTCAGTGGCGCATTTAGGTGCAAGCAATTTCTTGTTAAATAAACATTTACAAAACGCTAGTGAGGCTAGACTGAACTTGAAATGGCGTACACACATTATACACATTTTAGCTGCCACTGTGCTCACTCAGCTTGTAGTTTAGAATATCATAGATCCTTAGAGGGTTGTAGCCAATGGCAGGACGGAGAGAGACAGACTGCTAGAGCATGAATAACCAATCCTCTGGGTGCATAACACTCACCCTGAAATAGCAATGATTGTCAGGGAAAGGAAGTGAAATGTAATTGACTGAAAGAGGAGAGATAATTAAAGGAACCTGTTGGACAGGAGGAAATAAATTAATGCCTCTCATTTAATAGCTGCTTTGGGAGGGAGCTGTTCCGTCATCTCATGTTGGCGCAGAAAGGGTTTTGCTGTGAAAATGGAATTTGGGGGGAGCATAAAATGGGAATACTGTATTGGAAAGAGGCACTGGGTGATGGGGGTGCTGTGTGCTAAATCGAAACTCCGCAAAATCACTCCCAATACTCAGGGCATCAGGTTTTATGATGTCATGATTAGTGGAGAGGTTCTGAGCTTTGCCTTACGCCTGATTCTAAAGAAGATCAGCACATAAACATGTTTCAGTGGAAGCCCCTGGCACTGCTTCTCGATGTGGAGAAGGCTGATTGGACAGAAAGTCTGATTAACCACCAAAATCAAAGTTTTAACTTAAACTGTCATCATCCAATTTCAAAAGTAACAAGAAAACAATCCATCAGCCAGCGCCATAAAGTATGGTTGGAAGTGTGCAAATATATTCAACAACACTGCTGAGAGAAACAAAGTGAAAAAGTGGAAACTTTTTTTTTTTAAATCAATATTATTTCTTAATGTAAATAGCCTTGAAAACATTAAAAAGGGCAAGGTTCTATAGCAACTTGTGTTGAGAAGCTCAACTCTGTGGGACAATGATGTCACTATAAAATGTATCCACAGCAGTGCAGGGATTTAGGAGAGTTTAAGTCCTTTTAAGCCCCTTAGGTTTGGGCTGTGAACATGCATCCTACAACCCCTAACACTAGGAATACCAAACACATGTACTTGTACATATTTTACATATAGCTCCCATGGGAGACTGTAAAATGACAGATTGAGGAATTTGCATTCCATTAGGTTTGTGTGACCCCCTGGGGCTGAAGTCTTTTGTGTGCTCAAAACATCCCCCCAGTAGCCAAAACAAAACACCTCCCCATATTCCAACAACAACATTCCTTCTGCAGGTTCAAAGTGCAGCTTTTTACAACACAGACCAAACTTTTGGAGATGTTGATGACTCTTTGCAAATGTCAACGCTAGAAACTTCAGTTTATTTTATAGATATACGTTTTATACTTTTTATACTACTATGCAAAAACTCAAGACAGTATTACACTTTTATTATTTCATTTTATGCTTATGTTCATTGGGTGTTTGGTGTTTTAGTGGTGTTTGGTGTTTCAGTGTTGGTGTAAATTTTCATACTTTTATACTATTATGAAAAAACTCAGGACAGTGTTACACTTTTTTACTATTTTACTATTTTATGTTATGTTTATTAAATGTTTTAGTGTTTAGTGTTTAGATGGTTACTGTTGCACCGAGGGACTGAGAGAAACGCAATTTCGGTCCTGTGTATGTCCTGTACATACAGGTAGTCCCCGATTTACGAGCGAGATCCGTTACAACGAGGCGCTCGTAAACTGGAAATCTCGTAATTTGGAACGGCCGCCACGCTTCTCGTAAGTCCGGAATTTCGCTCGTAAATTGGAACGGTTTTGCTAGCGCGACTACGAACACTCGTTTTTCATCGAAAAACTGCTTATGAGTGCATAAAAATGATCGGAAACGTGTGTCCACATGTTTAGCTAACGAACTGTGGTGAAAAAACACAGGAAAACTCAGTATTTTTTGCGTTTTTTCCAATAATTCGCCAGCTCGTAAGTCCGGAACCTCGTAGATCAGAGCGCTCGTAAATCGGGGACTACCTGTATTGTATTTCTGACAATAAAGTTGACTTTGACTTTGACTGCCTCTAAGCGAGCAGGTCCCCGGTTCAAATCCCGGTCCGGGGGCCTTTCTGGGTGGAGTTTGCATGTTCTCTCCGTGCATGCGTGGGTTTTCTCCGGGTGCTCCGGTTTCCTCCCACAGTCCAAAAACATGCATGTTAGGCTGATTGGCAACTCTAAAATTGACCCTGGGTGTGAGTGAGACAGGTCCCTCTTGTAAATGAGTCCCCGTGGCTCAACGAGTCCAGCCTGTATAAATAAAGGTTGAATGAATGAATGAACAAACTGATATGGAGAGAACACAAATTATGTAAGAATAAAAATACTAAATCTATTACAGTACTGTACAAAGTCAGAGACCCATTGAATGATAAAGCTCTGTATTTGTTGTATAACACAATCATTTTTCCACACTCAAAAGTATGAATGTTTACATGAAAACTGGAGTGAAACAACTTTATTCAATTTTATTTCACTCAGCATGTAGCTTGCAGATAGGCAGATAGGCAGCCATGGCATAGTGGTAATGGCACTCGTCCACCGATCGGAAGGTTGGAGGTTCGAATCCCGTTTCCCCACACCATGTGTCGTTGTGTCCCTGGGCAAGACACTTAACCCCGAGTTTCTCCCGGTAGGACTGGATGGCGCCTTGCATGGCAGTCTGCCGCTACCGGTGTATGAATGTGTGTATGAATGGTTGGATGGTTGGTATTGTAAAGCGCTTTGGGGCCCCTCATAGGGGGCTGGAAAGCGCTATATAAATAAGCTCCATTTACCATTTGTCCTTCGTCCAGGAAGGACAAAGATGCCTTCCTGACAAAACCGCCGTTCACATAAAGCGCATGTGTCTCCGCGGAGAAACTTATGAACTGACACGGTCCATAGCAGGGTTTCCAGGCCGAAGGCCTGTAAGTCGATGTCCTCGTAAGTCGGGGACCACCTGTACAATCCCGCCGCCTTCAGATAAAAGTGACCAATGCAATCCCGCCTTGACCGTGGAATACTGTAGGTGATATTTAGTATTTTTATTCTTACAGAATTTGTGTTCTCTCCATATCAGTTTGTTTGTTCATTCATTCATTCAACCTTTATTTATACAGGCTGGACTCGTTGAGCCACGGGGACTCATTTACAAGAGGGACCTGTCTCACTCACACCTAGGGTCAATTTAGAGTTAACAATCAGCCTAACATGCATGTTTTTGGACTGTGGGAGGAAACCGGAGCACCCGGAGAAAACCCACGCATGCACGGAGAGAACATGCAAACTCCACCCAGAAAGGCCCCCGGACCAGGATTTGAACCGGGGACCTGCTCGCTTAGAGGCAGTCAAAGTCAACTTTATTGTCAGAACTACAATATGTACAGGACATACACAGGACCGAAATTGCGTTTCTCTCAGTCCCTCGGTGCAACAGTAACCATCTAAACACTAAACACTAAAACATTTAATAAACATAAGCATAAAATAGTAAAATAGTAAAAAAGTGTAACACTGTCCTGAGTTTTTTCATAATAGTATAAAAGTATGAAAATTTACACCAACACTGAAACACCAAACACCCCTAAAACACCAAACACCCAATGAACATAAGCATAAAATGAAATAATAAAAGTGTAATACTGTCCTGAGTTTTTGCATAGTAGTATAAAAAGTATAAAACGTATATCTATAAAATAAACTGAAGTTTCTAGCATTGACATTTGCAAAGAGTCATCAACATCTCCAAAAGTTTGGTCTGTGTTGTAAAAAGCTGCACTTTCAACCTGCAAAAGGAATGTTGTTGTTGGAATATGGGGGAGGTGTTTTGTTTTGGCTACTGGGGGGATGTTTTGAGCACACAAAAGACTTCAGCCCCAGGGGGTCACACAAACCTAATTGAATGCAAATCCATCAATCTGTAATTTGACAGGCTCTGGTAAGTGTAGTACTCATCTGAATATTCTGGTATTCCTAGTGCTAAGCATCAGACCAAGGATTAGAAAGTATCTGACTTAGTGTCAAACCTAAGCCACAGCCTCAAAGTGATCCGTTAATTAAGATTCTGTGTACACCGACATGCCATGATTTTTCTGACAGAGGAACGATTGCCTGTACGGTAATTGGATTAGTTCAATTGGAGCTGATGAACAGATATGGCAGCAACAGTGGAGTTCATCCGTCTGCATACTTTCTGCTTGACAGCGAGAAAGAAAAGAGAAGAAATGAGCGCATTTGCTAGCACCAGACTTAAAAAGAGAAAATCTTCAGAAGGAAAAGTTGAGGCTTATAGCATTTACAGAAGGTGGTTTTACATAATGAAACTCCAGGTAACAATTTGTTTAGCATGTACATAAAACACTTTGGTATCAAGCATTTAATTCACAAGGTTGAACTATACACACATGGTTAGTCTGGGGATGGAGGCGGGGGCAAACAAGAAAGAAATTATAGTTGAGTCCAGCAAAAGCCCGTGCCTGCCAGACCCAGTCTACCACTGCTTTCCTAATCTGACAGCTGCATTATACCTGTACATATAATATAGCTTATTTTTCAATTATGTTTAACTTTCTTTATAGGTCGTACATTAGAACATGTTTAAACATAAAAAAAGAACGCAATTGAAAATAAATAGTTAATATATTTCAGTGAAACTAAAAGACAAGGAAACTATGACATCATTGATCAAAAACAGAAGATTACATTATTTTATTTCTTGTATAGTGACATTTTTATTTATTTTTACTGATGTTGGGAGATGGTTCTTTATGTTTTTGTCTTTGTGTTTTTTATTGGCTGAAGCTGGGTAGACCGATTGTCATGAGGTTTAATCCACTTTTTTTTCATCTTTTTTATATTTATGTGAAACCCCCTTGTTAGATGAGTTCAACTATTTAATTTTTTTTTTTAAACTGGACGCTGTAAAATAAGTTCAAAAATATCAAAATGCACTGTAAAGGGGTGATTGAAAACATGGTATGTGGATTCCGTGAAAAAAAAAAAAGTAATTGCACAACTGAGTTCAAGCAAATTTACATTGTTTAAAAAAAATCTTATTTGAGGCTTTTAGTTGAGTGGAAACAATATGGCTCTAAAGACAAACTAAAAAATATCAAATTTGGTATTCTCTTGGTTTTGGGATGCTAGCATATCTTATTGTGCATTTACCATGGTTGGTGTCCTGTAACATCTTTGTCTTTTACGCGCTTTATTTTTTTCAGGGATATTTGTCATTGTTGGCATATCTCTGAGTTTCATATTTTCTGCTCCTACTTAAGGGGACATTTTAACCACTGTTCCCTAGTTAATGTGACTCAATCCACTAAAGACACTGTGCCACCAGTAGATCATGTGACATTGCTTCACTCCCGTCAAGATGGTTTGTAAAAGTGAGTGGGGATTTTTGCCTTAAACCCAGCCTGTTCTCTTTGACAGCACTACCTGTGAACAGTGCTCAGACACTGTATTCTGGGGATGCCAAATGATCTTTAAAACTAACACTTGGATCAGTTTTTGCCTCAAGCCCATTCTGACACAAATATAAATGTGGTCATCGACCTTCATTTCATTGGTTACAAGGACCAAAATGTAAACAAACTCAGACAGCTGAGCAGTTTGCTTTAATCAAGCATACATTGAAAACCTTTAAAGTGTTCCTATATAGACTTAGTGTTGTATCACAACTCATCACAGTTTCAGCTTCACTATTTTCACTTTTAATTTGTTGTTCACGTTTAATTAATCACAATAATTGCCTCTGTTTCTATTCATGATAAAATAAATAACCATGTATTTTATTTTTTGATTTGTAAAAAAAAAATAGTTACTGTTTTATGTCCTTTTCCTATTATTATTTGTTTTGTTTTGTTTTTTAACTGAAATGTAATTGGAATTACTGTTGGCTGGGGTCTGTTTCTCTGACTCGGGATGATATTTCCCATAGTGATCCTGAACTCTGTAGATCTCTAGTTCATTATATCTGCTTAGACTAAAATAAAGCACAGTCATGTAGAAGATTAAGCCTATGTCGTCTTTGTTTTTTTTATTTATGTTGTCTGATAAAATAATTCCTTAAAGTATGGATTTATCTTGGCATGTGTAAATGTGTCCTGGAGGTATCTTTTATGCAACTTGGATTGCAAAGGACATGCTACTGTATTAATTGAGCCAACGGTGCCAACCATATCCGAATACCAAATTAGATAAGACGGTTAGTTGTGAATAGCTTAAAAAGGGCAAATAATGCATAATAAATGGAAGAGAGATTGGAAGAGGGAGGAGAATAAATTGCGAATTGATTCAGCTCTTGTCTTGTGGAGGTTTTTGAAAAGAAACTGGGGCAATAGATGGTGCTGGTCATCATCTGTGAATAAGAAGCAAGTGGCCAAACAATTACTTACAGTTGTCCACTAATGTGAATAATAAAGACTTTGGTTGAATCCCAGTTCAACTTTCTACCCCAACAACATAGCTTTATCTCTATGTTATCTGTGTTCTTGCCAAGGAGCAAATGTGTCCCAAATTCTGTGTTCAATGAGGAGAATATAAGTGAAGGCCTATCTAGTGCTTGAGGGATATTTAGGGGTACACTTCAACAGATATTAGTCACACCATTGTTTTGTCTTCTTTTTGTGGTATATAATGTATTACTGTACTTAAGTCTTTCAGATGAAAGACAAAACGTTCTAAAATTCTTGAAAAACTATTTGTGAACAGACTAGATCAATTTATAGACAATCAAAATATTCTAAGCAACAGTCAATATGGGTTCAGAGCTAAAAACTCTACATCAATGGCTCTCATGGAATTAATGGAACAAATAACTACTGCTGTCGATCAAAAACAATATTGTGTCAGTATTTTTGTTGATTTAAAAAAAGCATTCGATACTATTGATCACACCATTCTCCTTGAAAAACTGAACAAATATGGTATTAGAGGACCAGCATTACAGTGGGTATCTAGCTATTTGAAAGATAGGAAACAATTTGTACAAATAAATGATGTAAGATCTGACCTCTGTAATATCACATGTGGAGTTCCCCAGGGCTCTGTGCTTGGACCAAAGCTATTTATTTTATATGTGAATGACTTGGTAAATGTGTCAGGACTCCTTAAATGTATACTTTTTGCTGATGATACCACATTTTTCTGTTTAGGTGAAGATATAGAACAAATGTTGGAATTGATAAAGACAGAATTTACCAAAATACAAACTTGGTTTAAAATCAATAAATTATCATTAAATCTAGAAAAAACTAATTACATGATATTCAGTAATAAAAAGAAAACTGTTGATGTTCCACTCAAAATTGAGGGTGTTGAGATTTGTAGAGTGAGTGAGGTGAAGTTTTTGGGTGTTATTATTGATGACAAACTGACATGGAAACAACACATAAATTCTGTAAGAATAAAAATAGCTAAATCGATTGCAGTACTATACAAGGTCAGAGACCTATTGAATGATAAAGCTCTGTATTTGTTGTATAACACAATCATTGTTCCACACTTAATCTATTGTATTGATGTTTGGGGGAAAGCGTGTAAAACAATCACAAAGCCTATTTTTGTATTACAGAAAAGAGCTGTAAGAATTATCACTAGAAAACATTACTGTCATCCATCCAGTACATTATTTTATCAACTGAAATTATTGAAGTTCCATGATTTGGTTGATTATAATATTTTATCAATTATGTATAGGGCTCAGAATAACGAATTACCTTTAAATATCCAAATGAATTTTGTTAAAAGACAAAGTTGTTATAATCTTAAGGGGACAGAGATGTTTGTAAAACCACAATTCAGAACTAGTTTGAAGGGACGTTCTACCTCAATCCAGGGAATTAGATTATGGAATGGCTTGGAGAATGTAGTTAAAAATGCCAAGTCACTGTTTACATTTAAGAAAATGATCAAAAGGAATTTGTTGAAAAAATATATATGAATTAGCATAATGTGTATTGTATCAATTATTAGTTATGTATTAGTATTAGTATTAGAAAATTAGAAAGAGTTAGTCATTTTGTACTGCTGGTGAAAGATTATTATTGTTTAATCTGATTGTTTGAAAAAAGGGGCAGATATAATAAGATTTATTCTTCTTTCTGCTACCTTTCTTTTTTTTTTACATTGTGTACGTATCATTAATGGGATTGTCTTGTATTGTGTTTCTTTTGTAAAAAAAATGAACACATTTAATAAACATAAACATAAACGTTTCTCCCCAAAATTAACTCTCCAGATGACATGATTTAACTCTTTGTTGTGATTTATCTACCGGTACCTGAATTATTGAGTTTTCAAACCTTTTTTCTGAACCATTTTGGCCTTGGTGACCTCAGGCTGTTTCTGTGAGTAGCAAGTTGGCCATCTGGCCTAAAACATTCAACTGTTATGCATGATGATTGATTGTTTTGGACGGAAAGTCCCTTTTTGCATGTGTAAAGCCAGTTTCTGGGAATTCCAGAGGGCTGGCTTGAAACACATCAAGGAGGTGCTGTTTATCCACAGTATTCCTACGCCCCATGATGCTTTGCGCGAAATGTGCACACGACTTCCGGTTGACCAGAAACACCGTTTGTTTACATGCGAGTAATACAGTTGAAGACAGTCCAAACTTTGTTGTTTTAGTTCATTAAAAATGTGGGAACACCACTCGTTTTGTTAAAAGAGGAGGGACAAATAAAAAGAAATGACAGATGTTACCTGGTCGCGCAGACATAATTTAAAACTACATAAATAGCGAACGCGTTTGCTCCGGCCTCTCGGCTAACGTTTATTAGCAGCTATCTCGGCTAAAAGTCACGGTCGCGTCTGAGATCTATCGTTTTAAGACAGTAAATCTTCCAAAACTCTCATTAATAAACCCTCCCCGAATAAAAAGATGTTACCTGATCGCGCAGACATAATTTAAAAATACATAAATAGCGAACGCGTTTGCTCCGGCCTCTCGGCTAAGGTTTGTTAGCAGCTAACTCGGCTAAAAGTCACGGTCGCGTCTGAGATCTAT
The DNA here is from genome assembly GCA_038048925.1 of Garcialebias charrua. Classification (NCBI taxonomy): domain Eukaryota; kingdom Metazoa; phylum Chordata; class Actinopteri; order Cyprinodontiformes; family Rivulidae; genus Garcialebias; species Garcialebias charrua. Next base: position 11,265 of record JBBPBX010049398.1, read on the forward strand.
CGTTTTAAGACAGTAAATCTTCCAAAACTCTCATGAATAAACCCTCCTTGAATAAAAAGATGTTACCTGATCGCACAGACATAATTTAAAAATACATAAATAGCAAACGCGTTTGCTCCGGCCTCTCGGCTAAGGTTTGTTAGCAGCTATCTCGGCTAAAAATACCGGTCGCGCCTGACATATATCATTTTAAGACAGTAAATCATCCAAAACTCTCATTAATAAACCCTCCCTGAATAAAAAGAAATTAGATGTTACCTGATCGCGCAGACACAGCCATAGAGAAGGATGCAGGAACACTCTTTCTTTGTTTTGGGTCCGTGTTGAAAACACTGTTGTTTTAGCCAAAGATTTAGCTTGGTCCGGTTGTTGGTGCAGCCGCGAACAGCACAGCAGGTACCTGAACCCCGGTAGGACATTTCAGTAAACGTTCCGTTTAAACAAAAGCTGTGTTTGCTCCGATAAAATGAATGAAAATAACTTTCAAAAACACCCGCGATCCATACTCCGCCTATGGAATACAGGCACTTCCGGTGTCGGACAGGAAGTACAATGCACATTCGCTTCTACAGTGACAACCCCAAGAATATTGTGGATAAGACAAACATGGGTTGGCAGGCCTCAGACTGATGAAGTATTTTGGATGAAAGACAAAATGTTTCTCCCAAAAATAAACTGACCAGATGACATGTTTTACCCCTTTTTATGTATTACTGTACATTTTGTGAAACAAACTTCCTTGACAAGCAAAAAAAAAAAAAATCACATTGCATAAGAGTATTATTTGTTATTTTATTTTTGCAATCTAGCTGGTATGCACATCATATATGTATAGTCATATAATTGCTATGTTGTGACTACTGATGCTGCCATTAAGTGGCCTATAGACTTCTGGAAGGTGAGTCACCTTTATATACTGGAACATTTTAACAACTACGGTACCCATTTTGACTTAAATCTAATAAAAAAAGGTTTGTTTACATGTAGGATGATTTTAGTTACTTTGTACATTGAAACATATGACAACTGTTTATTTTGCAGCTCAGAGACTTTTCTTCTAAAGATCAGCTAGGCCAGAGTTGCAAGGAATTTACTTTATTTAGCAAAAAGATGTACAACAAACCTCTCCCTAATGTGGGCAATTGGTGAGCTCATTTACCATTTTTCTTTGCAGATCAACTTGGTTCAAATATTGCAAGCAGCTCCCACTATCATCTATCAGGAAAATATCAAAACTGCACTGATTCTAACTGATCCCAGAATAGAGTATGGTACAATCAGAAAGCATCAATGACCAAATCATCCTAGGACAATGAACATCATTTCTTGTTTATGGGTCTCTCCTGTATGCTTGTGTAGCAGTGCTGGTGTGGGAAAAGATTTATGGATGCTAAATTTGCAGGTGATAAAAAGGCAGAGTGGCCAGTTGGGGCAGTAATGCAGGGCTATTCACACGCTGACTCCGGTGCACAGTCTCCAAGGACCGTCTCTCATTGTGCAGCAGACATTCCGTGATTCCACATGACAAACTGGATTGTTCCTCGAGTGAGTCCTGCTGAATTATTTTGGTCTTTTCGATTGCACCTGCTACTCTTGAGATTTTGCTCTAAGGTTGCCTTTGAGCCATAAGCCTCGACAGCCACCGTTGTCGATACTCAATCTGTTCTGTAACCCCTAAAGCTGATGAAATGTGCTAACAGGCGTTTGTTTGTTTGTCTCCAGTTGAGGGGCCAAGGGAAAGAAAATGGAACAACAAGACTCTTTTGACAGTTCCATTTTTTCCAGCGTTTGGAGTAAGGGATAATCATGAAGTATGGATCGAATAGGAGAAAGTTATTACATTTTGTTGTCTTTATCCTTGTTTGAGCAATATATAAAAAAAAGGTCAGATTGTTCTAAACATGGCTCTTAGCCATTTCCAGGTTTATCCTCTTTTTATTTTTCAATGTTCTTTTTGCAGAAGTGGAAAAATTGATTTTGACAATTCTATTGCTCTTGTATTGCTCCAAATAGAGTGTAAAATTGACAAACAATGCAATTGCTCTTTGTCGATAGTGAAGTGTTTCTTGTGTGAAATTACAGAGGTATCAGCTAAAAAACTGAAAACATTTGTGTGACCTTAAACATTGTTTTCAAAATTCTAGAATCGCATCAGTCACTGTCACAAAAACTCAAACAAGGTTGTACAAATAACTGGCATTTGGCTAAGAATGGATGAACTGATGTTTTGAATGACAATTTGTTCTGAGAACATGTAATTTAATTCTAAATTCTTAATGACAACAATGTAGGGCAGTATAATTGACAAAAAATATACTCATATTAAATTATACTGATTATGGAGTCACTATGTTTGCATGATTGTGTTTTTACAGAGTTAATTTTATTGTAATTTTTCAATCTATGTATGTTCTATTATAATAATGCTACAAGTTCTAATTCCTTCCTATCTTTCTTTATTGGCTGCAACAAAGAGATTATATTCAAGGCTTTTGGGAATTTTACTTGGTAAAACTTATTGCACCCATATTGTTAGCAAAAAGTAATACCATGAGCTTTTAGTATAACCACTTGACCTGTCTTACAGTACCGTACTTCTGCTCATGTGATGAAGATTTAACTTTCTGCACTGCAGAGGAAGTCCAAAGAAAAAAAATATCTAGCAATTTTTGATTGTAAAAATAAATGTTTAGCAGGTCTATTTGAATAAGTAATTGGTCACTGTGTGTAAGAATTTGCATTGTTTGGTCAGAAACAGGCTCTTTTTTATTTCACATAATCTCTATTACTGTCACGTTCTGCCGTCAGGTGTGTTTGAACCCACATGCAGAGGGATGACAAGAGGCTTGAGAGTAAAAGTTAAACAAGGTGTATTTACAGAAACCAAAATCAAAGTGTTGACAGGGCAGCTTACTTATAGTATTTTTCACTGTATAAGTCATGTATTTTTGCATAATTTGCATGCCCTGTGATTTATATGCCGAAGCAAGTATTTATGGATTTTTTTCCCATATATATAAACCAAATTTTGGCTGAGAAATAACTGTTTTCATTCATTCTGACTGAAAATATTGAACACTACCATTTTCATTCGCTACATAGCATCAGAGTAATATAACATGCCATTGTGTCATGTAATAGGAAAAAGTAGCTATTAATGACACAATTGGCTTGCCATAAGCTTCCACATTCGACAAGCTCGCTTGGAGCAACCAAATCAGCTTCATTTCGCAGCGCCGCCCCGGCAAAGTGCAGCTAATTTGACCATTGAAGTGGATTTATTAAGTAAATGTTCAACTAAGACACACCGTTGCTATTATGTCAAGCAAACAAATAATTGTTTTAGGTGCTTATCTTGTTAAATTTTGAAGAAATGTGCAGCGTTCCTCCTTCCTTGTTTCCTCCCTGCTGCATGCTCCCGGAGCACCGAGGTAGCAAATACTTTAGAAATGCAGCTGATTTGACCATTAAAGTACTTTTGTTAAGCAAAGGTTCAACTGAGACACACCTTTACTATAAAGTTGAGCAAACAATAGTTTGTAGGTGTTTATCTTGTTACATTTTGAAGAAATGAGCAGTGACTCAACCCTCTGCGCGTTCCTACTTCCACATATCGGCTTTTGGCATGCAGCTGATTTGACCGTCAAAGTGCATTTATTAAGCAAAAGTTAGATTGAGGCACACCTTTACTACAATCTAGAGCAAATAGATAATTGTTGTCAGGTGGTTATCTTGTTAAATTTCGAAGAAATGCACAGAGACTCGTCCCTCAGCGCTCGCCCACTTTCACAAATTGGGTTTTGAAATGCAGCTGATTTCACCGTCAAAGTGCATTTATTCAGAAAAAGTTACACTGAGACACACCTTTACTACTATTTTGAACATACAAATAATTGTTTTTAACTGTTAATCTAGTTAAATTCTTGTTAAAGTCCTCCTGTGCATGCCATTTGGCAACCAATCGTTTTTTGTCACAAAACCAGACAAAATGTACAGGTTCAGCCCACATTTTCGGGTTGTCGGCGACGTATAACAAACACGACATATGCTACAGCCACAGCTACCAGATGCGACGTACAGGAAACCCTCGAGTTACGTCAGGGATCCGGACCTACGGGTGTGACTTAGGTCGATTCTGCCATATCTCGCATACCAAAAACACGTGCCTGTCGTAGGTCCGCATTTCTGACGTAGGTCGCGGCTATACCGCTAACGGAGCGCTGCACACACATTTAACGGCATGAGACTGAACAAGCGGACATCCTGGGCCATAAACATGCACAGAACTTTATTTACAAACACTTAGATAACACATTATACCACACATTCATCCATAAACACACAAAACCAGTACAGCATGTACAGGTACAGTACTGTAATGTTTTTTTCAGCACAGACAAAGCATACAAAATACAAATCTCTTCCTGAACAGTTCTCAGCCATAATCTGCAAATGAGTTCAACCATGAAACATGAACACTTCTCTTTGAGCAGCAGCTGTTAACATCAAAATGCAGCAAATCATAAGGAACTCCCATGCATCCATCCATCCATCCATCCAGCAGCAAAAACATGTCAACCATGAAACATGAACACCTCTCTTAGTGCAGCAGGTGTTAACATCAAAATGCAGCAAATCAGCCGGAACTCCCATGCATTCATCCATCCATCCAGCAGCAGCAGCTTATTGACATGAATCAGCACCAAATCAGCCGAAAATCACATGCATCAGAAACATGTTGCAACCATCATGTTTTTGAAACCAGTGCAGTCCATGTGGTGTTTGTGTTTGTGTGCAGTCCATGTGCATGAAAAAGTCCATGAACTCTAAAAAAGCTAGAAGCAGCAGAAAAAGGAAACAAGGAAACAAAATGTCCTTACTTTGACTGAAGTGTAGGTAGACACTGATGTTTTTCTCAAGTTCAAACCTGGATCAGATGGAACTGATAGCCAGTGCTCAACCATGAATGATGGGAGCATTTTAGGCCAGGTGTGAGCTCAGCGGTGTGGTCCTGATGTGAGCAGTTCTGTCCATCAGAACGTTTGCTTTTCTCTCTCTCGCAGAAACTCAACAAGAGAGTCAAAGTCAGAGTCAGAGAGTCTTTATTGTCATTTGCACCGCATGTGGTACATGTGATGAAAACGAGATTATGTACACGGGGTCCCAGTTACATCCAACAACAAATGCAAGAGAAAAACAGTAATAACATCTAGAATTAACTAAGAGAAACATCAACTAGTAATACACTAAGCCCTAATGTAGTAGAAAAACATCATTATAAACAGCAGCACGAACATGAGTCTGTATGAGCAGATGGTCACAGATGAACACAGCAACAAGAAAACAGATCAGCATCAGCATGATGTGATATTTTGCAGTGTTTATTCTCATTATTTATTTATTCATGAGTCTAACAGCCTCAGGGTAGAAGCTGTTCCTCAGTCTAGTGGTTCTACATTTGATGCTCCTCAACCTCCGTCCTGAGGGGAGTGGGGCAAAGAGTGAGTGTGCTGGGTGAGTGAGGTCTTTCATGATGCAGGTGGCTCTTTTCCTGCATCTGGAGGTGTAAATGTCTGTGATGGTGGGGAGACTGACTCCAACAGACTTCTGTGCAGCCTTCACCACTCTCTGTAGAGCTTTCCTCTCTGCAACTGTGCAGCCTCCATGCCACACATTGATGCTGGAGCACAGGATGCTCTCCACTGCACACCTGTAGAAGGAGGTGAGGACTGGGCTGCTCAGACCAGCTCGTCTCAGCCGTCTGAGGAAGTAGAGTCTCTGATGACCTTTCTTGATCAGGCTGGTGGTGTTGTTGCTCCAGCTGAGGTTATCATTCAAGTGTACACCCAAGTATTTGTAGCTGGAGACCACTTCCACTGCAGATCCACCTATGTTCAGTGGGGCGTGGGTGTGTTTGTTCCTTCTGAAGTCCACAATCATCTCCTTTGTCTTCTTCACATTCATGTGAAGGTTATTCTCTTTGCACCAGCTCTCCAGGTGTTCCACCTCCTGTCTGTAGCTGGACTCATCATTGTTTGTGATGCATCCCACCACCGCTGTATCATCTGCAAACTTAACAATATGACAGCCTGGATGTGTGGCTGTACAATCATATGTGAGCAGAGTGAACAGAAGAGGGCTCAGCACACATCCTTGAGGAGAGCCAGTGCTGAGGGTTATGGTGGAGGAGGAGAAGTTGTGGATCTTCACGGACTGTGGTCTGTTTGTTAAGAAGTCTAGTACCCAGTTACAAATAGAGGGGCTTAGTCCAAGTGTAGATAGTTTGTCTATCAGAGTTTGGGGGATCATGGTGTTGAAGGCAGATGTGAAGTCCACAAAGAGCAGACGCACGTATGAGTCCTTCTGATCCAGGTGGGTGAGAGCAGTGTGGACCACAGAGGAGATGGCGTCCTCTGTTGATCGGTTCTCACGGTATGCGTATTGATGAGGGTCCTCGTTGATGTTGACGGTTGTCTTGATGTGGGACATGACCAGTTTCTCAAAACATTTAGCGACTATCGGGGTGAGGGCCACTCGGTCTATAGTCATTCAGACCAGTCACTGTGGAGCTCTTTGGGACTGGGATGATGGTCGCGGTCTTCAGGCAGGTGGGAACTGACTCCAGTGCAAGTGAGGTGGTGAAGATGTCAGCCAGCACCTCACAGAGCTGGTCCGCACATTCCTTCAGAACTTTCCCTGGGATGTTGTCTGGTCCGGTTGCTTTATGAGGATTGATCCTTCTGAGACTGCCTCTCACTTCTGCTGCGGTCACTCTGAGATGCTCTACATCTGGTGATGAGGTGAGTCTGGTGCTAGCTGGTCTGTTTGGATCTTCAAAACGTGCATAAAACTTATCGTGGGGGATCCGTAACCTGAAGCCCTGCGATAAGTGAAAACCCAAGAAGTAAAAGAGGATAAATGGAGCTTATTTATATAGCGCTTTCCAGCCCCCTGTGAGGAGCCCCAAAGTGCTTTACAATACCAGCCATCCACCCATTCATTCAGACATTCATACACCGGTAGTGGTAGCCTTCCTTGCAAGGCGCCATCCAGACCTACCGGGAGCAACTCGGGGTTAAGTGTCTTGCCCAGGGACACAACGACACATGGTGGGCGGATGCGGGATTCGAACCTCCAACCTTCCGATCAGGGGTCGACTGCCATTACCACTACACCACGGCCGCTCCCAAGTAGGTATACAGTAGTTCAAGTTCAAGTACAGTAAACTTGTTAAGGCTTTAGAAACCTTTCCCACACACTTGGAATAATCTAAACTATTAAACCTACATCATTTTAACAACATATGTTACTAAATGTTACTTACTAGTTCTGCAGAACAGCAACAGCTCTGGTTCCGGTCCAACTCTGTTTTATTCCGACTCGGTTCAGTTCTGCAGACTTACGGTGGCACAACTGGTAGAGCTGCTGCCTCTNCATCTGCAAACTTAACAATATGACAGCCTGGATGTGTGGCTGTACAATCATATGTGAGCAGAGTGAACAGAAGAGGGCTCAGCACACATCCTTGGGAGAGCCAGTGCTGAGGGTTATGGTGGAGGAGGAGAAGTTGTGGATCTTCACGGACTGTGGTCTGTTTGTTAAGAAGTCTAGTACCCAGTTACAAATGGAGGGGCTTAGTCCAAGTGTGGATAGTTTGTCTATCAGAGTTTGGGGGATCATGGTGTTGAAGGCAGATGTGAAGTCCACAAAGAGCAGACGCACGTATGAGTCCTTCTGATCCAGGTGGGTGAGAGCAGTGTGGACCAGTTACACATGGAGGGGCTTAGTCCAAGTGTGGATAGTTTGTCTATCAGAGTTTGGGGGATCATGGTGTTGAAGGCAGATGTGAAGTCCACAAAGAGCAGACGCACGTATGAGTCCTTCTGATCCAGGTGAGTGAGAGCAGTGTGGACCAAAGAGGAGATGGCGTCCTCTGTTGATCGGTTCTCGCGGTATGCATATTGATGAGGGTCCTCGTTGATGTTGACGGTTGTCTTGATGTGGGACATGACCAGTTTCTCAAAACATTTAGCGACTATCGGGGTGAGGGCCATCGGTCTATAGTCATTCAGACCAGTCACTGTGGAGCTCTTTAGAACTGGGATGATGACAACGTGGTCAAGATGGTGCGTCCCTTTAAATAGTACGGCAGTGTCGCCCCACCCTTACTCCAGGGTCACTGTCATGCACTAACACTCAAGGTGCTGTACCCCTCCCCCACATTGCCGCTTGCCGCAATGACGCACTTTTTTGCCGTATCTCGATTACATACTTCTAATGTACCTCTGTCGTAAGTCCGTTATTTTGGCCGTATGTCGACGGCATTCTTTTAAAGAGGCAAATCGTAAGTCTGCGTTGCCGTAGGTCGCAGGTGTCGTAGCTCGAGGGTTTCCTGTATACGGCAAAGCAATGCATTTATGGATTTTTCCACTTACTTAAACACTTTATTCAACACATTTAGACTGATGCGACTTATAGGGCGGTGCAACATACACAGCAGAAAATATGTACTACAACAAGGCGGACGAGACAGGAGGCAAAACACAACACCATAAATGGCAATTCGGAGACAATGATAAGACACCAGGGATCTGAACAAATACACAGCACTGATTGGGACAAGTGACGGACACCTGCGGTTATTAACATTAGACACAGGTGAGACGAGGGCTGAGCACAAGGAGGAAAAACAATGAGAGATGACTGAAAACATGAGGAAACTAGAATACATGGAAAAATCCACACATGCACAGACAGAACATGCAAACTCTACCCAGAAAAGTCCCCGACAAGGATTTGATCTGGCAACATGTGAGAAACGACAGTGCCACCAACTGCGCCGGTGGCAATTTTAATGTAAAAAATATATATATATTTACACATACATACATATATATACACATGTATATATATACACATACATATATATACACATACATATATATACACATATATATATATATATATACACATATATATATACACACATATATATATACACACACATATATATACACATATATATAATATTATTTCTCACCCTCCGCGGGTGGTCTCCATCATTCTCTGAGCTCGGGTCCTCTACCAGAGGCCTGGGAGCTTGAGGGTTCTGCGCAGTATCTTGGCTGTGCCTAGGACTGCACATTTCTGGACTGAGATGTCCGATGTTGTTCCAGGGATCTGTTTTAGCCACTGCTCCAGTTTGGGGGTGACTGCCCCAAGGGCCCCAATGACCACAGGCACCACTGTGGTCTTCACCTTCCAAGTCTTTTCCAGTTCCTCTCTGAGGCCCTGGTATTTCTCCAGTTTCTCATGCTCCTTATTCCTGATGTTGTAGTCACTTGGTATTGCTACATCCACCACAACGGCTTTCCTCTGTTGTTTATCCACCACCACAATGTCCGGTTGATTTGCCATTACCATTTTGTCTGTCTGAATCTGGAAGTCCCACAGGATCTTAGCTCGGTCATTCTCCACCACTTTCGGGGGGGTCCCCCACTTTGATCTCGGGGCTTCCAGTCCATATTCTGCACAGATGTTTCTGTACAGTATGCCCGCCACTTGGTTATGCCGTTCCATGTATGCTTTCCCTGCCAGCATCTTGCACCCTGCTGTTATGTGCTGGACTGTCTCAGGGGCCTCTTTGCACAACCTACACCTTGGGTCTTGTCTGGTGTGGTAGATCTGAGCCTCTATTGCCCTGGTGTTTAGGGCCTGTTCCTGTGCAGCCAGGATGAGTGCCTCTGTGCTGTCCTTGAGTCCAGCTTTTTCCAGCCATTGGTAGGATTTCCTGATATCAGCCACTTCAGTTATTTGTCGGTGGTACATCCCATGTAGGGGCTTGTCTTCCCATGATGGTACCTCCAGTACCTTGTCCTCTGTTCCCCATTGTCTGAGACATTCACTGAGCACATTGTCTGTTGAGGCTTTGTCCTTGATGTATTTGTGGATCTTGTCTGTTGAGGCTTTGTCCTTGATGTATTTGTGGATCTTGGATGTCTCATCCTGGACAGTGGCTCTCACACTCACTAGTCCTCTGCCTCCTTCCTTACGGCTCGTGTACAGTCTCAGGGTGCTGGATTTGGGGTGGAACCCTCCATGCATGGTTAGTATCTTCCGAGTCTTAACATCTGTGGCCTTTAACTCCTCCATTGGCCAGCTAATTATTCCGGCAGGGTATCTGATTACTGGTAAGGCATAGCTGATTATTGCACGTATCTTGTTCTTGCCATTGAGCTGGCTTCTCAGGACTTGCCTTATTCGTTGGATGTATTTGGCTGTGGCTCCTTTCCTTGTTATCTCATCGAGGTTGTCATTTGCTTGTGGTATTCCCAGGTACTTGTAACTGTCTTCAATGTCTGCTATTGTTCCTTCTGGGAGTGAGACCCCTTCTGTGTGGATGACCTTCCCTCTCTTTGTAACCAACCGACCACATTTCTCTAGTCCGTATGACATCCCAATGTCAGTGCTGTAGAGCCTGGTGGTGTGGATCAGTGAGTCAATGTCTCGCTTGCTTTTATATATATATAAAATATATACCATACCATACCATACCAACTTTATTTCTAAAGCACTTTATAAAACCGTGAGACCAAAGTGCTGTACACAAACATAAAATACAGTACAAAAATAAAATACAGTACAAAATTAAAAAGGTCAGATAAAAGACTAGCATTAAAATAGTAAAGTTTCACACAATAAAACAAAATCAAACATCTCGGATCGCGTCAAAAGCCAAAGAGAAAAGATGAGTTTTAAGAAGAGACTTAAAAACTACAATGGACGAGGCTTGTCTTATGTCACTCGGAAGGTCATTCCAGAGTTTAGGGGCAATCACTGAAAAAGCACGGTCACCTCTGAGCTTAAGTCTAGTTTTTGGAATCCTCAGAAGCTGCTGGTCAGCAGATCTGAGAGAACGGGAGGGAGTGTAAGATTGTAGTAGCTCAGTCAAATATGAAGGAGATCGGCCATTCAGAGCCTTAAAAGCGAACAAAAGTATCTTAAAATGAATCCTATAATACACTGGTAACCAATGTAAAGAGGCCAAAACAGGAGAAATACTATCAAATTTCCGTGTCCCTGTTAGAAGTCGGGCGGCAGCATTTTGAACTCTTTGCAGCTGTGAAATGCAAGAATCACTTAAGCCAGCATAAAGAGCATTACAATAATCCAGCCGAGTGGTTACAAAAGCATGGATTGCTGTTTCAAAATGTTGCCTTGAAAGAATTGGTTTCACTTTTGCTAACTGCCTTAAGTGAAAAAAGCTAGATCTCACAACTGTTCTGATGTGAGAATCCAGCCTTAGATCTGCATCTATTTTTACTCCCAGATTCGTAACAACTGGCTTTATATATCGAGTCAGTAGGCAGTCAACAGGCAAAGACTTCCCATAGGAACTTCCAAAAATCACTACCTCTGTCTTGTCTTCATTTAGTTTCAGGAAATTTAGAGACATCCAAGTCTTCAAATCTTCCAAACATAGAAGCAAAGACTGGAGAGAAGTGTGGTCTGCTTTCTTTACTGGTACATAAATCTGTGTATCATCTGCGTAGCAATGAAAGGCAATCCCGTGTTTTCTAAAGACGGAGCCAAGAGGAAGAAGATACAACAGGAAAAGAACAGGGCCCAAAATTGAGCCCTGTGGAACACCATATGAAAGAGGAGCAGATGAGGACCTATGGCCATCAAGAGAGACACAAAATGTACGATTTGTCAGGTAGGATTTAAACCAGTTTAGGGCTGTATGGCCAATGCCCACGCACTGTTCTAAGCATGTAAATAAAATATTGTGATCAACAGTGTCAAAAGCAGCCGAAAGATCCAGCAAAACCAAAATAACATAGTCACCAGAATCTGTTGAAAGGAATATATCATTAAAAACCTTTAAAAGTGCTGACTCTGTACTATGAAATGATTTAAAACCAGATTGAAAGACCTCTAAAATGTTATGCTCAACAAGATAAGCCATTAGTTGATCATAGACTACCTTCTCAAGAATCTTAGAATATATATATATATATAATACATACTGTATACTGTATATGTAATACAAGCAGTAAGTAGTAACTTACTGCTTGTATTACTATTTACTATTCCTACTTCGTGGTTTTTCACTTATCGCGGGGCTTCAGGGTACGGATCCACTGCAGTAAACGAGGGACCACTGTACAGTGTTTCTCCTAGATCAGTTCCCTTGGTGGGGGCGCTCGTCGTATTTTATTTTTGTCGACGGGTGCGGGGGACACGAGACGGTGTTGCATGTGCTTTGCTTGCCCGCATTGCTGCCAGTTTTTAATCGACTGTGATGTAGAGCGGTACGTCAGTAGCACAGTAACATTTTTGGTAATGCATTTTTATTGCCCCCCCCCCAAGCATACCGACAGTTGTGTCGGGGGTGGGGGTTGGTAGGCAAGGCGCTCGTTTTTGTTGACAGGGTGGGGCGCCCCGCTTGTATAGGGGAAACATTGATATAGATAGACTGACGGATGGACAGACAGACAGACAGATAGATGTTAATGTCTACCTTTCACATAAGTCTGGAGCATTTCTGGTGATTCTGCTTTTTTTTTTTTTTGGTGAGTTCGCTAACTTGTGGACTCAGCGTTAGTCTGCCACGTCCAAGAGCTGAGTTAATCTAGACCTTGGACTTGTGAGTCCTGTTTCAGTGTGAGGTTTTTGATCTTCAACGAGTCAGTAACCGACCAGACCTAACCCCATTTCATAAAACAGTTCTGACTGCGACATGGCAGTACTGACTAGCACGCTGTGCTTATGCTGCCTCACCCATGTCCTGCATATATACATTTTCAGAAACGAAATGAGCATCGCCTAAACAAAAATGGTATAGAGCAGAACTAAGCTGCATTATTGTGGAGCCCAATACATTCAATGTGTGACGGACTTCTCCCTTGTGTTGTTTCTAAAACATCAGGACTTAACTCATTTTAACGGTCCTCTTTGTGGTAAACGTAATACAAAGTTGCTGTTCATCATTGAGCTTCCTTCAGTAATACATCTGTTTTTAGACCAGATGTCATAATTTCATTACATTATGACAAAAAGCTGGCATGCCTTTTTCACATACAGTATTGATCATTTTGCCTCTGTTACTACCTTGCTTTGCCACTCAAAGACGAAGAGCCGATAGATTTTTCATTTTGATTGTGAAAACTTTACAAGTTCGCACAACAATGCTATGATCACAATTACAGTTTAAATGAGACTCTAAATATGTGAAACCAACTGTAGTTTTCATGTCAGATCAAAACGGTGCTGGGATTTTTGTGTTTCAATTACTGGAATGTATGCAGTCTTGAGCATAAAAACAGCCACAGGTCCGTTCAGTATTTGTGAACTGGGAGAAATGCATCTCTGCTGAGCCATAGATAGTCTAGCAGCACATTTACTCGAGGAAGGAAATCTATTGACTGCAGCTGTCCGTGGTATGCCTGCGCAATTTCACATCGATGCTGGACATTTTCGAAAACTTCCAGACCTGGAGTCAAAGATTTTTATGTCAGGAAAAAACAATCTCCTTATCTCCTTTGTTGTACACCATCGGACAAAACTCAACAAAAATGTTCTGGTTTTACTCAAGAGTATTGTGAAAACAGGGCGTCGATTTTTAAAATCTATGAGAGAAACGCTTAAAAAAATCTGAAATGACTAATGTTTCTTTCAGAGGGATGATCCAGTTACGTATGTGGATGACCTTTGACAGGGCTGCAGAACTCAGTCCACCAGCAGACAAGTTCACGTAGAATAAAACTAGATTTTAAATCGAAAGTTTAATTTATGCAAAGATAATAATGGCCAGACATCTGCTCCCTGAGCTGTTGGCTTTCAGGAATTGTTTTGTCTGTAGATGTATCCAAATAAATATAAGTCATCTGGAAGATTAACCTTGCATGCTTAATCATATTGTCCACCCAGGAGGATTTTAAACTGTAAAATTCTTGCATATGCACTAATGCAGGGGTCCCAACCCTGGTCCTTGAGGAACACCATCCTGCATGTTTTAGTTGTTTCCCTGCTCCAACCTACCTGATAGGTGTATTAATAATGGGTGATTAACAGGCTTCTGCAGAACACGAGGATGTAATTAAA
>JBBPBX010049399.1:0-25370 GCA_038048925.1 Garcialebias charrua
AAAGTCAAAGTCAACTTTATTGTCAAAACTGCAATATGTACAGGACATACACAGGATTGAAATTGCATTTCTCTCTGTCCCTCGGTGCAACAGTAAACATTTAAACACTAAAACACTAAAACATTTAATAAACATAAGCATAAAATGAAATAAAAGTGTAATACTGTCCTGAGTTTTTTGCATAGTAGTATAAAAGTGTAAAAAGTATATCTATAAAATAAAATGAAAGTTCTGGCATTGACATTTGTAATAGAGTGACAAAGCAGCATATGAAGTTTATGTACACAGTATATGTATGAGGTAGTTGATATTGGTATAGAGGTAAAGTGGCATATGCAATAAGGCTAGTAAAAAAATATATATATATATATATATATATATATATATATATATATCAGCAGTAGTGTAGATATAAAAAGTAGTGTAAATGTAAACAGTAGTAATAAATGTAAACAGTAGTAATGAATGTAAACAGTAGTAATAAATGTAAACAGTGAATGTAAACAGTAGTATGACTATAGGCAGTAATGTAATACAAACATTAGTGCAAATATAAGAAGTAGTGCAAACTGAATGAGCACATGACCGTGAGTTGAGTGAATAACCCGTTTTGATGACACAGAGTCCAGTGTTAAAGTCTTTGTGTTGTGTGGTAATGTGTGAAAGTTTTTAGTGTTAATGCAGTACAAGTGGGAGGGAGGGCAGAGCAGGTAGAGAGTTAAGCATCCTGACTGCCTGATGAACAGAGCTGTCATTTAGTCTGCTGGTTCGAGCCTGGAGACTCCTCAGTCTCCTCCCTGAAGGCAACAGGCTGAAGCAGCTGTGTAGTGGGTGTGTGGGATCACCTGCCATGCAGAGGGCTTTCCGAGTGAGGCGGTTGCTGTGTAAGTCCTGTAGTGAGGGGAAGGAGGTGCCGACAATCTTCTCAGCTGCTCTCACGATGCGCTGGAGGCTCTTGCGGCAGGATGCAGTACATGCACCAAACCACACCGTGATGCAGCTGGTCAGGACACTTTCTATGGCACCCCTGTAGAAGGTGCACATGATGGGGGTTGAAGCTCCAGCCCTTTTCAGCTTGCGGAGAAAGTAGAGGCGCTGGTGAGCCTTCTTGGCCAGTGATGCAGTGTTCCTGCTCCAGGACAGGTCCTCTGAGACGTGCACTCCCAGGAACTTGGTGCTGTCCACTCTCTCCACTGTGGTGCTGTTGATGGTCAGAGGGGCATGTTGGCCAGCCGACATAAAGGGAGGGGGCTGTCTCCCCACCCTCCCTCACGGCTCATGGGGTGTTAACTTAATCAATAAGCCCCAGCAGGGTGCCTCTGCTTCGTCTGCAGCGGACAAGCATAGAGGCGTCTGCAAGCAGGCCCCCCACCCCTCACGGAGACAGGTGAGGGGGGTCACGTGCTCCAGCCCCCGCTCCATTGTGAACGACGGGGCGGACAATACACTAACCAAGCAAACACGTGACATGTCCGCGCCTCAGGGATGCGCGCCGACAGAATCTAACGACGGGGGGCCACGGCAGAAGCCCACAGGCAACCACAAGCTTCACACGTTCACAAAGGCGATTGTGATCAAACTGCTGTGTGTGTAAACAAATCAGGGCTGAATCAGATTCCTCTTCCTGTTAATTCGAAGGGAACTGAGCTCTCTGTCACCAACCAATTTAAAGTCTGCCAAGCACAAAGGACCATCTCCACGTTCTCACGCTGCAGCTGTCCCCTTATCATTGATGGGCGACATGCAATGTTCAAGCAATGATTCTACAGCACGTGACCTACTCACTGTGCTAGTTCAGCTCTGCTCTTAAACGATATTCCCCCACCGGGTTAAATACAGACCCTGGGCGGTTTGTCTGGCTCCAGTGTTCTGTTAAGGCTGGAGACCAGTAAACCAGACCCATCCAGGAAACGGATTGGGGTCAGGAGATCTGCTCGTTTACAAAACTCGCAGCTTCTCAGTCCCATGACCCAAAATAAAAAGGGGAAAAACAGACATTCTGTTCCACTTTTGTCTAATATTGACAACAGATTATCTCTGCCCTCAAACACTCTTGATCAGAGTAGTATGGCAGCACATCTGCAAAAAGGCCCTCTCCCTAACATGGTTGACCCTCAGGGGATCACAGAATCCAGGGACTTTGGAGGAGAACTGGTTCCACCAACTGCTCCTCTTCAGGGATACACTACGTCAACAGAACAAGCAGTCTCGCCGCTTAGGCTGGGAGCTGTGAAAAGATTCCACTTGGTGGCAGAAAGGAACAAGCTGGTGGCATCAGGTCTGCCAGAAAATGTGGTAAAAACCATACAAAGTGCCCGAGCTTTGTCAACATAGTCTCTTTATGCACAGAAATTGTGGATTTTTGAAGCCTGGTGCACAGAAAGAAATGTTATTTCTTATTCATGTGACCTGGCTCAGCTCCTGACTTTTCTTCAGGACTTATTGGAAAAAGGTCATTATTTCTCAACAATTAAGGTCAGCCTGTCACGAAGGCTGGAGAAACAGGATACCTGGTGCATATCCAATCATATTAAGATTTATGAAGGGCGTGCTAAGATTGAGACCTCCAAGCAAGATCCTGACCCCTGGTTGGGACCTTAGTCTGGTTTTGGGGGCTCTCTGTGATCACCCATTCGAGCCACTGAGCGAGAGTAAGATAGACTTGTTATCTTATAAAACTGCTCTACTCCTGGCCCTTTGCTTGGCGAAATGCGTGGGTGATCTCCATGCCTTGTCTATACATCCAATGTGTACCAGGTTCACCCCTGATGGGTCAAAGGTCACCTTAAGGCCTAATCCCGCATACATCCCCATGGTCTTGACTTTAAACTCTGGAAGTCTGGACTTTGATCTCTCCTCTTTTCCACCTGCTCCTGTCCTCACTCAGGAACAGGAAAGGCTGAAGGCTCTCTGCCCCGTGAGAGCTTTAAGCACTTACATGCAGAGAACAGCCGAATGGAGAAAAACAAATCAACTGTTTGTGTGCTTTGCAGCACCAGCTACAGGAAAGGCCCTATCAAAGCAACGCCTCTCACACTGGGTGACTGAGGCCATAAAAGGGCGTACAGTAGCAAAGGTCAACAGGTGCCCTCTGGAGTGCACGCTCACTCTACTCGGGGCTTGGCCACTTCGTGGTCACTGTTCAAGGGTGTACCAGTTGCAGACATTTGTGCTGCGGCGAACTGGAGCTCAATAAACACTTTTGCAAAGCATTACAGTTTGGATGTTACTGCGTGTGATGTCACTCAGGCTGTCCTTTCTAACACACAGTAGAAAGTAGCCTTGAGATGCCTGCTGATCAAGGGCAGACGTTCACACTAGCATGCATTTTACTGAGCATTTCAAGGGCGTGAATGAATTACGTTCCCATAGCATATGTTGCACCGAGAGACATGACTGAAAGGGAACTGAAAGTTATGCACCATAACTCATGTTCCCTGAAGGAAGGGAACGAGGTGCAACATATCTGGCCCTTTCAATGCTGAAAGCTCGGTGAAGTGCATTTTGGAGAAAGATGGATGGGCGTCAGCGGCTTAAATACCCAGAGGGCGGGGCCTCTGGCGCAACGCTGACGCCCTTGCCGTAAAGGCGTGAATGTATTCCTTCAGGTAATCGCGCGGGGGCGCAATTCCCATAGCATATGTTGCACCTCGTTCCCTTCCTTCAGGGAACATGAGTTATGGTGCATAACTTTCAGTTTTTTTCTTTGTTTTGTTTTGTTTTTTGAATGTCCAGATGACCAGACTTAGCTTTTTTAGATGTTCACAAATTTGTGTAAATCTGTGTTTGTGAGTACTTATTTGCTGAGATAATCAATCCACCTCACAGGTGTGGCATATCAAGATGCTGATTAGACGGCATGATTATTGCACAGGTGTTCTTAGGCTGACCACAAAAAAAGGCCACTCTAAAATGTGATTTTATCACAGAGACAATACCACAGATGTCACAAGTTTTGAGAGTGTTTGAAAATGGCATGAGTCCTTTCATCTACATTTTACTCCATCTTAGCCATTATTCATAATAAACAGTTATGTGTCTAGAATATCTTACCAGTAGCTGCAGTGATGCTGACTCCACTGCTTCTGACACTGTTAAACACAGATAGTAAAGTGAAGGTGTATTTAGTTCCAGCAGTAAGAGATGAGACTGTGTGAGTTACTGGTCCATCTCCAGATGGTGAACTGATGTTTGTCTCTGTGTTGTTAAACTGGAGAGCAAAGCTGACGTTGATGTTTGCTGTATTCCACTGCAGAAAGATGCTGGTCTCAGTTTGTCCTGATGGACTGAAGTCATCTGCATTGGCTGGAACTGAGACACATAGCACAACTCATTGTGAGATGGAAATTCAATACAATAAATTAAAAAATACATTTGTGACAATACTTTTGTATCTAAAAAAGCTCATTCTGGTCCTCTGGACATTCAAAAAACAAAACAAAAAAAGCAAAAAAAAAGTGTAGAAACGTTTCGTCTTTCGTCCGACAGACTTCCACAGTCTGAGAGGCTGTATTCAGCTCAGTCTTATAAATAGCACCCTCTCACAGTGGATCAACCAGTTGGCTGATGACAGCCGAAACCAGCTGCTCACATGATCAAGGAGGACCATCAGCCTAACGATGGATCGTTAGCACCCTGATGGTTGTTTGCTATTCACAGAGGGCTGAGTGATACTAGCAATAACAGCATTGTAAGAGGGGGACAGTTGAACCCGGAGGCCTCCACCTCTGTTTAATGATGGACGGTTTCTTTTCACAAAGATGGCCTCCTTTACTCCTCTCTCAAACCATTGTTCCTCTCTATCAAGGATGTGAACATCTTCATCCCTGAAAGAGTGACCGCTGGCCTGGAGATGAGTGTAGACCGCAGAGTCCTGACCTGATGATGTTGATCTTCTGTGCTGGGCCATCCTTTTGGCCAGTGGCTGTTTAGTTTCCCCGATGTAAGACTGATCACAGCCCTCCTGACACTGAACAGCATACACAATATTACTCTGTTTGTGCCGGGGGACTGGATCTTTGGGATGAACCAGTCTTTGTCGTAATGTATTTTGGGGTTTAAAAGCCACTGGGACGTTGTGTTTAGAAAATAAACGTCTCAATGTCTCTGAAACTCCCGCAACATACGGAATGACCACTGGTCTGGGTCTGGGTTCCTTCTTTTCACCTGATGGCTGGCTGGAGTCCTGTTTGGGTTTCTTCTCTGCTTTCAGGAAGGCCCAGTTAGGATATCCACATTTCTCTAGAGCCTGTTTTGTGTGTGATTTCTCCTTCTGTCTGGCTGCTGAGTTAGTGGGGACGCTGTCTGCTCTGTGATACAGAGTCCTGATGACTCCTAACTTGTGCTCCAGAGGGTGATGGGAGTCAAACTGTAAATACTGGTCTGTGTGGGTGGGTTTGCGGTACACCTAGTTTGCAAATTTCCTCTATCAGAAACTGAGACCTCACAGTCCAAGAAAGCCAACCTGCCATTTTTACATCTTCTCGTGTGAACTTGATATATTTATCCACAGAGTTGATATGATCAGTGAAATGTTGGACTTCCTGAGATTTAATTTTAACCCAGGTGTCGTCAACATACTTGAACCAATGACTTGGTGGTCTCTGTGAAAAAGACGTCAAGGCTCTCTTGTCTACATGTACAGATTGGCAACAATAGGAGAAACTGGAGACCCCATAGCACATCCATGTTTCTGCCTATAATATTGCTCCCCATATGTGAAGTAGGTTGACTGCAGGCACAGTTTCAAGAGTTGACACAGTTGTTCTGTGGAAAGCGTGGTCCTGCTGTTCAGAGTGGTGTCTGATTTTAACCTTAAACAGACCACCTCTACTGCCTCATCAACAGGAATGCACGTAAAGAGTGATGTGACATCAAAAGAGACCATTGTTTCATCAGTCTCCATGATGACATCCCTCACCTTATCCACAAAGTCCATGGTGTTCTGTATGTGGTGTTCTGAGCTGCCAACTAAAGGGATGAGTACAGAGCACCAGACTTAGCTTTTTCAGATTTTTCTACCTGGATTATTGAGCATGCATCAGGGTAATACTTTTGTATATTTTGTTAACAGCTTTATCTTGAATCATCATCATCATCATCATCATCATCATCATCATCATCATCATCATCATCATCATCATCATCATCATCACACTGCAAAATTTACTGCTGCATCAAAGTTCATGCTCAAAAATCCAAGAAAGTTCAGTCAGGTCATCTGGATGGTTTATTTTTTTGTTGAGATGTTCTGTCCTTCATCCAAAGGACTTCATCAGTCCGAGGAGCCACAACAAAGTCATTCCCACAAGCAGCCCACTCACATATGGTGATGAGATGGTTGCTGGGAACCGCCCTCTCCCCCATCGACTCCTCTGAGGCAGCCATAGCCAAAGTGGTTCAAAACATCAAAGTTCAAAGTTACTGCTGCATCTTTACTGTATTTTTTGGGGAGCGGTTCATTAAAATTTACAAAAGTTTTAGGTAAGAATATTGTTTGCATCAAGATTTAGGCTGTATTAAAAAAATATATTTTTTTTTAGATAGAAAACAATCACCTCAGTGTTATTCGTGATTTTGTCCACTAACATCATAAGAACATACAATGATGACAACACAAAACACATTTATTTATTTATTTATTTTTATATCCCGTACACATAAAGTAAATATCTCACCAGTGACAGCTGTAAGTTGGACTCCACTGCTTCGGATGTTCTCAAACACAGAGAAGAGGATGAAGGTGTATTTAGTTCCAGCAGTGAGAGATGACACTGTTTGAGTTACTGGTCCATCTCCAGTCGGTGCAGATATGTTTAAATCTATATCATTATATTGAAGGAGGAAGCTGACATTGTTGTTCACTGTATTCCACTGCAGAGTGATGCTGGTCTCATCTTGATATAAAACTTTTAAGCTTTCCGTGTTTGATGGAGCTGACAAAAAATGAATAGAGTAAGTTTAAAGTTTAAAACAGGTAAAAATGTGAAGTACTGGGCTGCAGTATTCATTCTTACTTTGAATCAAATTTCTTTGTAGTTATGTCAGCTTTGCATTTTCAGTCTTTACAAATCTAAAAGTTCTTATCATTACAACAAACAACTAGTTGTTCTGACTGAGCACCACTCAGTCAAGAGGTCCTAAACGACTTAAAAAACATCTCACATTTCACCATGAACACTTGTGGAAATTCATTCTTTATGCATTTAGTTACAACAATAAAACTCTTACATTGTTTTGGGTTACTGATATATTCAGACATTTTTAAAGCACCAGCTCAAAACTATAGTACTCAGTTTTATCTGAGATGTCAAACTACAAGTGCTTTTTTTTTGGGGGGGGGGTGGATTATTTTGTTGGCGATACAAATCACTGCACTGAAATTAATCATGCATGTAGGAAATACATTAGAATGAAAGTATGTTTTACCAGTGACAGCTGTAAGTTGTATTGTCTTGTTTCCACCATCACTATACAAAAACAAGAGGATGAAGGTGTATTTAGTTCCAGCAGTGAGAGATGAGACTGTGTGAGTTACTGGTCCAGCTCCATCTGGTCCACTGATGCTTGTGTTTGCGCCGTTAAACTGGAGAACAAAGCTGATGTTGATGTTCGGTTTATTCCACTGCAGAGTGATGCTGGTCTCATTTTGTCCTGATGCACTGAAGTATTCTTTAGGAGCTGAGACAAAAGGAGGAAAAATGGAACATTTTGTTTTGCTTTGAGAATTATTAGCATCCCTGACATCTACAGTACTCCAAAAGGTAAATGCAAGATTAGTAACACAAACTCTACTGGAATTTAAAGTCCAACTTTTAAAATACAAATCTTTCAACAAACAAGTTCCATCTTACATTAAATAATTTATTGTTCCATATTTTACTAACTCAGACCTTTACTCTCAGACTGAAGGTTTACTGGTGGTTCCTAGAGTTTCCAAAAGTAGAATGAGAGGCAGAGGTCCTGTCTTGTGGAATCAACTTACACTTTCTTTATGTGAGGCTAACACTGTCTATTTTACCACCAGTTTTAAGATTTTACTTTTTGGTAAATGGAGCTTATTTATATAGCGCTTTCCAGCCCCCTGTGAGGAGCCCCAAAGCGCTTTACAATACCAGCCATCCACCCATTCATTCAGACATTCATGCACACAATTTTTGATAAATTTTCATTCAACCTTTATTTAAACAGGCTAGCCTCGATGAGCCACGGGGACTCATTTACAAGAGGGACCTGTCTCACTCACACCCAGGGTAAATTTAGAGTTACCAATCAGCCTAACATGCATGTTTTTGGTCTGTGGGAGGAAACCGGAGCACCCGGAGAAAACCCACGCATGCACGGAGATAACATGCAAACTCCACCCAGAAAGGCCCCCGGACTGGGATTTGAACCGGGGACCTGCTCGCTGATAGGCAGCAGCTCTACCAGTTGTGCCACCGTGCTGCCCAAATCCTATTGTTGGGGTTGACTTGGGTTCCCCGAGTCATCCTTTAGTTAAACTGCTATAAGTTTAGACTGCTGGAGGACAAACTGATCACATTTCCTCAGTCTGCTGCTGTCTTAACTTTTTCTACAAAATATGTTTTTATTAGTAATTATTTCTATTGTTAATGTGTTTGTCTTCTTCTCATAGAAACCATACGTGGAAAGAACCTCCTCTGTTTGTGTCTCTTTCCTGTTGTTTACACCTCAGCAAGCTGAGGCAGACAGCCCCAGTCCTGAACCTGGTTTTGCTGGGAGTTTCTTCCTCCTAAAATAAATCAATGTATCCCACTGTTGCTGACCACAGTTGGTTGATCAAGACATGTGGTTTTGACAAAGTAAAGATTTGGGTAGATAGCTTCTACCAATTTGCATTTTATAATGCACTGTATGTGACTGTTGTATTTTATAGAATGAATTGACTGTAATCGGTTTTGAACCTGGACATGAATCATATTTATGATTATCTTTTGTAGTGTTCTAAGATGACATCTGCTGTGAAAGGTCCCTTTAAAAATAAATATTTTAATTGAATTACTACAAAAATCGTTTAGATTGGAACTGCTTTTGACAGAAGTTTTAAAAATTTAAATTCAAATTCAGTGACTCCATAAGTACCAGTGTATTCTCAATATAAGAACTGTATCTAACCATTTTTTTAAGTGTGCTCAGAATTGAATTAAACATTTTTTGTTTACCAAGTTGAACAATGTGACTAGTAATATCCGTTAGTAAATGTTTTTTTTTAATGCTTAAGAAAAAAAAAGTTAAATTAAGATTAGGAAATTTCACAGCTGATGAAAAATGAACCAATCTGTATTGAAACTACAAAAAAGTGAAAACTGATTTGATTGTTGATAAGATTTTTAATGTAATATAAAATGAACCATACCTGCACAATATGCAAAATCACATCCGTATGGCCATGCAAGTTTGTAGACATAGTAGTATCCAGAGCAGAGTTTGACCTGGATGGTTTGTGGACGCCAATAGCAGCAGGAACCAGACCAGGAACCACACATGGCGCGGTTGACAATTTCATTCGTTTGTGTAGGATGAGGTTCTGTTATCCACAGAGGAACGTGGGTTCCACATCTTGGATATTGAATACACTGGTCTGGAATTTGAGCATTGGATTGCCCCAGATAGAAGCGATACCAGCTTTCCCAGTTAATGTACTGATCACAATGTGAGATGACTCTTGTGTTATCTACAGAACGCCAGTCATCATTCAGTACAGTGTAGTGGTCACAGGGGTCGATACATTGAGCAGGAGTGATACTGCTGAGGCAGTCCATGCCTGAAGGACATCCAGTCTCCACACAAGTTGGTGTCTTCACTAATTCAGGCACAAGAAGTAAAAATGAAACACAAACAAGTTAGAACATATGGTTTGTATATCTATCTTGGTTTCCACAATGTGTTTTTTATAAACAAATTCCTCTAAATTTTCATCTAGATGTTTTCTTTTTTAAATTCTTTAGCTTGCATGCATGTGAAACAGCTATTTCAGAATAAATGTCTACCTGTGCACATTACAAGTGAGTTTTTGCACTTTACATTTGTTTTATGATATTTCAAATCAACCCAAATGTTTAATGTTTTATCATATTTTATATCATTTGTCAGGCTCGTGAAGGATAGGCACACAATTGCTTAGAAAAACTCACACACAGACTTTATTAAAAATAATGATCTGTCATTTATTAAATAAGTCTGTGACAGAAAAAGTAAAAAAGTAAAAACACATACAGTTGTACAAGTCACCTCAGATGTACAATAAACATACAAGTCACACACAAACAGTTTTCCTGCTATGATCAAAGTGTCTGTTTAATCTCGCCACAGTAAAACTTAAATACACACACTTAGGCATTGACCAGTGGTGGGCAACGCTAATGAAAAAATTAGTTCCACAACTTCTAAAACGCTTATTAATTTTTTTAGGTCCACAATTTCAAAAGCACAAATGTCTTATGAAAATTAGGGGAAGCTAATTTAAACCGCTATTTATATTCAATATTGTTTCAAAAAACAAATAGTAATTTATTTTTGTTGCGCAACCGAAAAATAAATTAAACCAATTCCAAAATTCTATAGGCAGTCAACAGATTTAATGAAAAGTAACTAAAATGATCCTTCTTCTTCTTCTTCTTCTTTCGGCTTTTCCCTTTTCAGGGGTCGCCACAGCGAGTCATCCTCCTCCATCTCGCTCTGTCCTCTGCATCCTCTGTCCTCACTCCAACTACCTCCATGTCCTCTCTAACTGCATCCATATATCTCCTCTTTGGTCTCCCTCTTTGTCTTTTTCCTGGCAGCTGCATTTCTAACATCCTTCTACCAATATACCCACTGTCCCTCCTCTGGACATGTCCAAACCATCTCAGTCTGGCCTCCCTAACTTTATCTCCCAGTTGTTTAACATGTGCTGTACCTCTGATGATCTCATTCCTGATCTTATCCATCCTTGTCACTCCTAAGGAGAACCTCAGCATCTTCATTTCTGCCACTTCCAGTTCTTTCTCCTGTCTTTTTGTCAATGCCACTGTCTCCAGACCATACAACATAGCTGGTCTCACCACTGTCTTGTAAACTTTTCCTTTGACCTTTGCTGACACCTTTTTGTCACAAATCACTCCTGAAACTTTTCTCCATCCACTCCATCCTGCCTGGACTCTCTTCTTCACCTCTTTACCACATTCCCCATTTTCCTGTACAGTGGACCCCAAGTACTTGAAGTCCTGCACCTTTGTGACCTCTGCTCCTTGTAGCCTCACTGTTCCACTGGCCTCCCTCTCATTCACACACATGTACTCTGTCTTACTACGGCTGACTTTCATTCCTCTTCTTTCAAGAGCATACCTCCACCTCTCCAAGTTCTCTTCCACTTGTTCCCTGTTCTCACCACAGATCACAATGTCATCTGCAAACATCATAGTCCATGGGGATTCCTGCCTGACCTCATCTGTTAGTCGGTCCATCACCAGAGCAAACAAGAAGGGGCTCAGAGCCGATCCTTGATGCAATCCCACCTCCACCTTGAAGGTATCTGTCACACCCACAGCACATCTCACCACTGTCCTGCTGTCCTCATACATGTCCTGTACCAGTCTAACATACTTTTCTGCCACTCCAGATTTCCTCATGCAATACCACACCTCTTCTCTTGGTACCCTGTCATATGCTTTTTCTAAATCCACAAACACACAATGGAGTTCTTTCTGACCCTCTCTGTACTTCTCTATCAACATCCTCAAAGCAAAGATGGCATCTGTGGTGCTCTTTCTTGGCATGAAACCATACTGCTGCTCACAGATAGTTACATCTTGTCTAAGTCTTGCTTCCACAACTCTCTCCCAGATCTTCATTGTGTGACTCATCAACTTAATTCCCCTGTAGTTGCTACAACTCTGTACATCACCCTTGTTCTTAAAAATGGGAACCAGGGGCCTCATGTACAAAGACTTGCGTAGATTTCTTACTGAAAAGTCACGTACGGACAAATCCAGAAAAGTGTCCACGCACAAAAAAATCCAGATTTATCAAACTGTGCGTACACCGGAATCCACGCACATTCCTTATGTACAACACAATCAACGTGGAATTCAGCGCACATGAGAGAGTGGCCGACTCCGCCCTTGACACGCCTCCGTATGAATATGCAAAGTCATTCAAATATGCCATGCACGACAGGAATGTCGTCTCTGCTCCATTGCAAATCATGTCGGAACGTGGAAAAAAGAGGAACTTCACGGACTGTGAACAGAAATCACTTCTGAGTGAGGCAGAGAAGCACGGAAAAAGGCTTCATTCGGCACGCACAGTGCAAAACAAACCATCCACTTTTAAATAAGAAGTTGACCAAGCTGATCTAACATGCCTGTATAGCTTAGTGGCGAACGCGCCCGCCCTTCGTCCCAAAGGTCGTGAGATCGACTCCCGCTTGGTACAATGTTTTTTTTTTTCATTCCAGATTTA
The DNA here is from genome assembly GCA_038048925.1 of Garcialebias charrua. Lineage (NCBI taxonomy): Eukaryota > Metazoa > Chordata > Actinopteri > Cyprinodontiformes > Rivulidae > Garcialebias > Garcialebias charrua. The sequence goes on from JBBPBX010049399.1 coordinate 12,463, forward strand.
AAGACCACAGGAAAACTATTGAATGAAACAACAAGAAATAGAACAATACATGAAATGAAAGGAAGCAGACGATTTATTGTTTTGTAAATAGTTTTCATGTGTATTTCAATCTGGAACGAAAAAAAAAAGAAAAACGTTGTACCATGCGGGAGTCGATCTCACGACCTTTGGAACTAAAGGCAAGCGCTTTACCCACTGACCTAAACGTAGGCGTGTTAATACAGCTTGGTTAACTTCTTATTTAAAGAAATTACATCTCATTGTTGTCAATATTGTTGCCACTATCTGGCGCATGCTTTTATATCCACTCATCTAATTGCGTCCATGTGGATGTAATAATCGTTAATCATGTGTGTTTGGTGGGATTTATGATTGTTTTCACATCGTGGACACGGTTTCACAGATCACCTGTAAGTGTCGCCAAAGGAACAATAACCACAGAAACGTGCGTACGCAAACAGGGGAGCAGCCGTGGATTTGTACGTGGAAGCGCAGATATTCCCGTTCATATCAGATTTGATACATACGCCACTTTGCGTGGAAAGTGACGTGCGCAATGTTTTTGTGCGCACGCATGGTTGATACATGAGGCCCCAGCACACTTCTTCTCCATTCCTCAGGCATTTTCTCACCCTCAAATATTCCATTAAATATTTGAGTCAAAAACCTCACTGCCATCTCTCCAAGACATTTCCAAACCTCCACTGGTATGTCATCAGGTCCTACTGCCTTCCCCTTCTTCATTCTTTTCAGAGCTTTCCGGACTTCACCCTCACTAATCTTTTCCACTTCCTGGTCCACAGTTTCTATGACCTCCACTCTTCTTTCTCTTTCATTCTCTTCATTCATTAGCTCCTCAAAGTAATCCTTCCATCTTCCCATCACACTCTCCTCACTTGTTAGAACATTCCCATTCCCATCTTTAATAAGCCTAACCTGCTGCACATCCTTTCCAGCCTGATCCCTCTGTCTTGCCAATCGGTACAAGTCCTTCTCGCCCTCTTTAGTGTCCAGTCTCCCATATAACTCATTGTACGCCCTCTGCTTTGCCTTAGCTACTTCCCTCTTTGCTCTATGTCCCATCTCCTTATATTCCTGTCTCCTCTCTTCAGTCCTCTCACTGTCATATTTCTTCTTGGCTAATCTCTTTCTTTGAATGGCGTCCTGCACTTCACTATTCCACCACCAGGTTTCCTTATCATCCATTCTCTGTCCAGATGACACACCAAGTACCTTCCTACCTGTCTCTCTAATTACTGTTGCTGTAGTAGCCCAGTCACTTGGAAGCTCTTTCTTACCACCCAGAGCCTTTAACAGCTCGTCTCTGAATTTCTCACAACATTCTTCCTTCTTTAGCTTCCACCATTTGGTCTTCTTCTCTGATTTTACTCTTTTTCTCTTCTTCGCAACAACAGTCATTCTACACACAACCATCCGATGCTGTCTGGCCACACTCTCCCCTGCCACAACCTTACAGTCTCCAATCTCCTTCAGGTTTCCTCTTCTACACAGAATGTAGTCGATCTGCGTACTCCTTCCTCCACTCTTATAGGTCACTCTATGTTCCTCCCTCTTTTGGAAATAGGTATTGACTATAGCCATTTCCATTCTCTTGGCAAAATCCACCACCATCTGTCCTTCCTGGTTTCTTTCCTTGACACCAAACCTACCCATCACTTCCTCATCCCCTCTGTTTCCTTCACCAACATGTCCATTCAGGTCTGCTCCAATCACCACTCTTTCCTCCCTGGGAATACTCTCTATCACTTCATCCAAATCTTTCCAAAATTTATCTTTCTCCTCCTCATCACATCCAACCTGTGGAGCATAACCACTTACTATGTTTAGCATCAGACCTTCTACTTCTACCTTTAGACACATCACCCTATCTGACACTCTCTTCACCTCTACTACATTCTTTGCCAACTCCTCCTTCAGGACCACCCCTACTCCATTTCTCTTTCTATCCACACCATGGTAAAACAGTTTGAACCCTGCTCCAATACTGCGAGCCTTGCTGCCCTTCCACTTGGTCTCTTGGACACATAAAACATCTACTTTCTTAAATGATCCTAAGAGGATGAAATTACAAAAATCAAAGGATTTATTTAATACTTTACGTACATATATTCTATTCGGCCACGAAATTAACAAAAAAGAGAATGATCTTTAATCCCTAACACCACTTTTAAATCTCAAATACACGGGCGTCTCGCCACCGCATTTATACATAAAAAGCAACCCAAATACATAAAACTAACGACTCACCGTCGCGTGGTGGACACAGAACACACAATAGAATCCTCCGGCCGCGTTAATTTGGCTTGAAACAGCGGGGTTCTCTGCGGATTTATGAAAAGACCCAGCGCACCAGCTAGCCATAATCGTTAGCATCCGAGTTCACCTCTGACCCGGAAGATGTCAAGATGGAATAGTCCATTTTTAGTAGGGGGGGATACAGAAATCGACCGGTTTTTGTATTGCGTTTTTTTAATGATTGTTTTCATCGTAACTATAATTATTTTTATGTTAAATGTACATTAACAAGCAGCAGCAATGTTAGTAGGTGACTGGCCGGGGCGGGCCATTCATTTGCCTACATGGTAGAATAGATCCACGTCTGTTCACCCCTCTGCTCCCTCCCCCCCTCCGACCCTCCGACCCTCCTCTGCTCCCTCACCAAGGGGGGAAAAGTAAACAATTCAGTTACGGAGCCAGCATAAGAGCTTGTAAATAAGTTTTTTTTTTTCGTTTTTACTGATAGATAATTAGTTATTATCTATACTCTATACTCTATACTTCCGGCACTCGGCAAGGCAAGTCGCATATCTTTCTGCTCTTCCCTCCCTAAGTTTTTCCTACTCCCTGCTTGCTTTTCGTCTCGTCTGTGACCCTTCAGCGCTCACTCGAACCAATATGGAATTAATCAATTGGGCTGTTTCTTCAATGGATAAGATTTTTTCCACGAAGCGGACCGTGCCAGGAGAAGCTGTCTGTCCCTCCGACACACACGCGGCTGGATACGTGCTGGACTCGTGGGGTCAGTGGCAGCCCATGTGTCTGTCCGTTCTGAGTGTGGAGGACGTGGAGGATTTGTGGATTATTGGATTATTGGTAGCAACTGCTCTGTTTTTTGGCGTAAGCGGAGTTGTTTGTTATCGGAAGCTGAGGGAGGCTTCGGCGGCTATCAGAGCGCTGTCGGCACTGCCTGATCAGCAAAATTCTCTGAACCGGGCCGTGAGCTCCTCATCCCAGCTGTTGTATGAGCTCAATCGCACGATTGGTGCAGTGGTGGACCACCGTGCACCTGCTGTCCGTTTTGGGACTTGTTTGCAGCCACCCCGGATCAATCAAGGGACAGGTGGAAGTTCATGAAGCGGGGCAGAGCAGAACCACATATTTGGATTTCTTTCGGCCGTGAAACAGCACCACAGACTTGGAGGCGGCAGTGGAAAAGAACACTGTGGTCTATTGGATAACAAACAAGAACATTATCTGGCTTCTGCACATGTCCTTGAAAAGCAGGCTGTGGGAATCCATTCTCCTAGAGTGAGGAGCTGAAGAGCCCCCCCCCCTCCCCCTCCCCAGAGATTTCTGTGAAGCTTCAGATAACACCCAGCTGCACATCTGCTGAACTCTGTGTTTGTCTGAAATTACTCATGGACTCAATCTCCTTGCCTGCCGTATCTCCTTTGTTATTGTAACTAAATGTGCTCTTTGATATGGTTTTTACTGGATCACGCGGTGTCTTGAAGACAAAATGTGATTCATCTTTTTTTAATATCAATGCTGTGAATCCCCGTGTTTCTGCCTGTTTTTCCTGCTTTTGACCTTCATCTGGGGACAGATTGGGCCTGGCCGCGCTATAAGTATATAATGTGTTGATAAACATATCATGTGTTGATAAACATATCGTGTGTTGAAAACATGTCATGTGCTTTGTTTTGCTGCAGCTTTTTGCACTCATTCTATCTTCTGGATGCTGCAACTACATATTTACGTTGTAATTGGTGAAAATTGATGCAATGTTAATAAACCTTCTTGATTCTTGATTATTGATTCTTGATTATTAGCGGTACTGCATTTTAAATAAAAATAGCACAAATCCGCTTATGAATTATAAAAGTTAGTAACTCCGCTGTAACGCTGATAAAAATGTTTAGGTACGCTATAAGCGGATTAGCACATTAGCGGTCCATAGCGAATTGGTGCCCACCTTTGGCATTGACGTGTAACAAATTACAATATCTCACCTTGACACTGAACCGGGAAGTCACACACAGTTCAGCGGGAGATATGGTCATCAATGATCAACCGGACGTCTTGGCCAAAGACTCGCGGACAGACTTCAAATATTTCTGTCTGAGTGGCTTCATCTTATACCCCGAGGTGTGTGTGTCTTTGTGCAAGCACTATGACTTCACCTCATCTTGGGTAACACATGTTTTTTTTGTGCAAAGCGGTGTTAGGCACCGCTAAAGGCTTATTTGAAGTTTGTTAGATCTCTTACCAAGGAAGGCTACAAGATCATGTGGGAGGAAAACGAGCTCAGTTTTTCCCACATAACTCTGTACCTGACAAAACCTAATTGCAAATAGTTTCTTGACACTAAATTAAAATGTTTACTCCAGGGATTGTGTGTGTTGCAGAAACCATTAAAAATTGATAAACATTTAGTCAGAAAAGCATTAATAACTCTTAATTCAACATTCAAAATGAAAAATCTTTTAAGACGAGATGTGTCTGGCTGATAGATGGTCCTGCTTTTAGGGTAAGTTGATCTCAGTCTCAATTTTTTTTTTTTCAAAAGCTCTCTAGCTATAAAAATTTAGCTCCACCTAGAGGGCTTATGTAAAATGTAAACAATAGGGACAGAAGTAAATATAAAAAAGTACTGAGAAGAATGCATGATTCTATAATTAAATAAATATAGTATTTCAAATTTGTGTTTATAGTGTATTCAAATGTGGCCAATTTACCCTCTAATGAATATCATTGTAGTTAAGGGTCTGCGATGGTATGGGAGCATTTGAAAAACTTCTGAGAAAATAAAATAAATATGTGCAGCATATTACCACTTGTGCATTTTGCAATGTGTACATTTGAAAAACTGTTTATACATTTTTGGTTCTGGTGGTACCATTTGTGACTTGCTGTATGAATGTGATGAAATGTCCCCTCTGGGTTAGGGGAGAGTGTTTTTTCCCTCAGGTGGAGGAGTTCAAGTCTCTGGGCATCTTGTTTATGAGTGATGGTAGAATGGAGCGGGAGATGGATCAACGGATTGGGGTCTCCTCCTCAGTAATGAGGGCATTGCTTTGGTCTGTCGTGGTGAAGAGAGAGCTGAGCAGAAAGGCAAAGCTTTTGATTTACCAGTGTGTCAACATTCCGACCCTCACCTATGGTCATGAAGTTTGGATCATGACCAAAACAACGAGATTCTGGATTCAATCGGTAAAAATGAGCTTTTGTAGCATGGTGGCTGGGCTCAGCAACTACTCCTCTTCATCGATTGGAGTCGGTTGAAGTGGTTCAGGCATCTGATTAGGATGCCTCACTGTGTCTTTTTATGCTTTTTTTGTGCTAATTGTGTGTGTAATGGGACCGTGTGTACACAATTTAGTTCCATCTCATGGACCATGTGATGTTTTATTAAATATTTACTGTGTTATCATCTGAATGTGAAGCACCTTTTGTTGAAATGTTCTTTAATTCAATCATCCATCCATCCATTATTTTCTGCTCATTCTGAAGTGGGGTCACAGGGGCAGCAGCTTGAGAAGGGAGGTCCAGACATCTCTTTCCACAGCCACCTCTTGCAGCTCTTTTAGGAGAACCCCAAGGTGTTCCCAGGCCAACTGAGAGATGTAGTCTCTGCAGCGTATCCTTGGTCTTCCCCAGGGTCTCCTCCCAGTCGGACACACCCGAAGCAACTGCCCAGGGAGGCGCCCAGGGAGCATCCTTACCAGATGCCCAAAACACTTCAACTGGCTCCTCTCTATGTGGAGGAGTAGAGGTTCTACTCAGAGTCTCTCCTGGAGAACTGAACTTCTCACCCTATCTCTAAGTGTGGGTAGGAATGTGGACTGACCGGTAAACAGAGAGCTTTGCCTAAAGCTTAGGATATAGTTGACGCGTCGCATAGGGCGCGCGGCCAAAGTGACGCAATCGCGAAGTCCCCGCCCCCGCGCTTTGGCCAGCGCGTTGGTTTCGCGCGTGGTCGTGCACCTCCTAGATTTTGAAGCTCCGCAAGCCTAGCGCGCGCGCCGAATTGATTGACAGGTCGGGTGTGGACCTCACCGACAGTCTTCACGCCAGAATCTGCAGCTGTCTGCGCCGCTGTGGTCGTGGAAACGGCGTCGCGACGCATGGAGGAATGTTTTGTGACACAAAATGTTAAAATTCTCCTTCATTCCTGATCTGGAGTCGGACTTTTCTTTTGTTTTTTCGCCAAAAGTCACGTGATCGCTTTCTCCTCCGCTGACTCCATGCATTGAAAGCCGCAAATAAAGACAACAGTTCAGCACGCGAGCAGAAAGCTATTTGTTTTTGTTGTGTGATTTCAAACAGTTCTTCTTCTACGGTAGATTTCTTCTTCTACACCCTTTCTTGCAACATATGCACAGGTTTTAGAGGGTACTGCCACCTGCTGGTCCGTAAAAGAACAGCACTTTGCCAAGCTCTGCCGTGCTACACTATAAACGCATGCACAGTGCGCGCGTAGCACGCGCGCTCCAGCTTGCGGACCAAAGCGCGACTATATCCGAGCCTTTACAGCTCAGCTCTCTCTTCACCACAACGTACCGGTACAGAGTCTGCAATAATGCAGATGCTGCACCAATCCGTCTGTCAATCTCTCACTTTATTCTTCCCTCACTCGTGAACAAAAACCCCGAGATACTTGAATTCTTCCACTTGAGGCAGAACCTCACCCTCGACCTGAAGAGAGCAATCCACCCTTTTCCGGTTTAGGACCATGGCCTCAGATTTGGAGGTGCTGATTCTCATCCCATTCTTTACTCACATAAAAAATAATGTTAAACATTAACTACTGGATTTTATCATTTTTTAATAGTTTGTAGAAACAACAATATCTAACACTCCTCCCTGAAAGACAGGATGATCTACTTGATCTGTACATATTTAATGTCTGATGAAAGTGCAGAGAGACCCTGTTTGGATAGATGCACAGTTTAAGGTGCATCCTTCTTGACAAGACTTTGTAAATTTGCATTTCTTTTTAATTTGGTTCTCAGAAATGCTTTAGAGATTTCATCAGTGACTCTAGATCTGAGAATTGTTATGATGTGAAGCATGACGTTCTGAATGTCTCACAAACAAGCACTTGAAAAAATCTAGTTTGGCATAATTACAAACATAATGGACAAAAATTAAAAATGTAACACTTTTGATTTTGCTCCAATTTTTCACGATTTGATCTCAAAGGTCTCAAACATTGTAATTGAGAGCGAGAAATCGTACATTTCTATTTACTCCATGTCTTGTCTCAAATATTGTTCACAAATTTGTGTAAATCTGTGTTCGTGAGTACTTATTTGCTGAGATAATGAATCCACCTCACAGGTGTGGCATATCAAGATGCTGATTAGACGGCATGATTATTGCACAGGTGTGCCTTAGGCTGACCACAATAAAAGGCCACTCTAAAAATGTGATTTTATCACACAGACAATGCCGTAGATGTCACAAGTTTTGAGAATGTGTGAAACTGGCATGAGTCCCTTCTTCTACATTTTGCTCCATCTTAGCCAATTATTCACAATAAACAGTTCTGTGTCTAGAATATCTTACCAGTAGCTGCAGTGATGCTGACTCCACTGCTTCTGACGTTCTCAAACACAGAGAAGAGGATGAAGGTATATTCAGTTCCAGCAGTGAGAGATGACACTGTGTAATTTACTGGTCCAGCTCCATCTGGTGCACTGATGCTCGTCTCTATACCGTTCAACTGGAGAACAAAGCTGACAACGTTGTTCACTGTATTCCACTGCAGAGTGATGCTGGTCTCATCTTGATATAAAACTTTCAAGCTTTCAGTGTTTGATGGAGCTGACAAAAAATGAATAGAGTAAGTTTAAATAGTTTAAAATAGGTATGTGAAGTACTGGGGTATTCATTCTTTCTTTGAATCATATTACTTTGAAGTTATGTCAGCTTTGTATTTTCAGTCTTTACAAATTTAAAAGTTCATATCATTTCAGCAAACATAACTAGTTGTTCTGACTGAGCATCACTCAGTCAAGAGGTCCTAAACGACTTAAAAAACATCTCACATTTCACCATGAACACTTGTGGAAATTCATTCTTTATGCATTTAGTTACAACAATAAAACTCTTACAAGGTTTTTGATTACTGATATATTCAGATTTCAGATATTTTTAAAGCACCAGCTTAAAACTATAGTACTCGGTTTTATCTGAGATGTGAAACTACAAGTGCTTTTTTGGGGGGGATTTTTTGTTGGCGATACAAATCACTGCACTGAAATTAATCATACATGTAGGAGATACATTAAAATGAAGTTGTGTTTTACCAGTGACAGCTGTAAGTTGTATTGCATTGTTTCCACCATCACTATACAAAAACAAGAGGATGAAGGTGTATTTAGTTCCAGCAGTGAGAGATGAGACTGTGTGAGTTACTGGTCCAGTTCCGTTTGGTCCACTGATGCTTGTGTTTGTGCCGTTAAACTGGAGAACAAAGCTGACGTTGATGTTCAGTGTGTTCCACTGCAGAATGATGCTGGTCTCATTTTGTCCTGATGCTCTGAAGTTTTCTGTAGGAGCTGAGAAAAAAGGAGTGAAAGAACATTTTGAAATTCATAACAATTTTGTTTTGCTTTGAGAAGTATTAGCATCCCTGACATTTACCTCTTCCAAAAGTCAAATGCAAGATTGTAACACAAACACTACTGGAATTTAAAGTTCAAGTTTTAAAATACATGTCTTTCAACAAACAAGTTCCATCTTATATTAAACAATTTATTGTTCCATATTTTATAACTCTGACCTTCACTCTCAGACTGAAGGTTTACTGGTGGTTCCTAGAGTTTCCAAAAGTAGAATGAGAGGCAGAGGTCCTGTCTTGTGGAATCAACTTACACTTTCTTTATGTGAGGCTAACACTGTCTATTTTACCACCAGTTTTAAGATTTAACTTTTTGATAAATCCTATAAGTGTAGTTAGTGTTGGCTTGGGTTCCCCGAGTCCTCCTTTAGTCATACTGATATAAGTTTAGACTGCTGGAGGACAAACTGATCACATTTCCTCACTCTGCTGCTTTCTAAACTTTGTCTACAAACTATGTTTTTATTAGTAATTATTTCTATTGTTAATGTCTTCATCTTCTTCCCATAGAAACCATACGTGGAAAGAATCTCCTCTGTTTGTGTCTCTTTCCTGTTGTTTAAGCCTCAGACAGCTGAGCCAGACAGCCCCAGTCCTGAGCCTGGTTTTGTAGGAGTTTATTCCTGTTAAAAGCTATCAATCTATCCCACTGTTGTTGATCAAGACGTGTGGTTTTGACAATAGATAGCTTCTACCAATTTGCATTTTATAATGCACTGTATGTGACTGTTGTATTTTAATATAATGAATTGACTGGAATCAGTTTTGAACCTGGACATGAATCCTATTCATGATTATATTTTGTATAGTGTCCTAAGATTACCTCTGTTGTGAAAGGTCCCTTTAAAAATTAATACTTCAACTGAATAACTACAAAAAATGTTTACATTTGTAACTGCTTTTGACAGAAGTTTTACAAATGTAAATTCAAATTCCTTGACTCCATAAGTACCAGTGTGTTGGCAATATAAGAACAGCATCTAACCATTTGTGTAAGTGTGCTCAGAATTGAATTCAAAAATTTTTGTTTACCAAGTTGAACAATGTGACTAGTAATATCCGTTAGTAAATGTTTTTTTTTAATGCTTAAGAAAAAAATATTGAATTGAGATTTGGAAATGTCACAGCTGAAGAAAAATGAATCAATCTGTATTGAAACTACAAATAAGTGAAAACTGATTAGATTGTTGATAATATTTTTTATGTAATATAAAATTAACCATACCTGCACAATATGCGAAATAACATTCGTATGGCCTTGTAAGTTTGTAGACATAGTAGTATCCAGAGCAGAGTTTGACCTGGATGGTTGATGATAACCAAAAGCAGCAGGAACCAGACCAGGAACTACACACGGCACGATTGACTATTTCATTTGTTTGTGTTGGATGAGGTTCTGTTATCCACAGAGGAACCTGGGTTCCACATCTTAGTTTTTCAACACACTGGTCTGGAATTTGAGCATTGGATTGCCCCAGATAGAAGCGATACCAGCCTTGCTCAATGATGTACTGATCACAGTGTAAGATGGTGATGTTTGTGTTATTTACTGAACGCCAGTCATCATTCAGTACAGTGTAGTGGTCACAGGGGTCAATACATTGAGCAGGAGTGATACTACTGAGGCAGTCCATGCCTGAAGGACAGCCAGTCTCCACACAAGTTGAAGGTGTCCTCACTAATTCAGGTACAAGAAGTAAAAAAGAAACACAAGCAAGTTAGAACATATGGTTTGTACATCTATCTTTGTTTCCACAATGTGTGTGTGTGTTTTTTTGTTAGTTTGTTATTTTATCTTTTTTTTATTCCTCTAAAAATTAATCTTGATGTTTTTCTCTTTTTTTTCAATTCTTCAGCTTGCATGCATGTGAAACAGCTATTTCAGAATAAACGTTTACCTGTGCACATTACAAGTGAGTTTTTGCACTTTAATTTCAAAATAAAAATCTTTTCAGATGAGATGCGTCTGGCTGATAGATGATCCTGCTTCTAGGGTAAGTTGATCTCGGTTTCAATTTTATTTTATTTTTTTCAAAATATCTCTAGCTATAAAAATGTAGCTCCACCTAGACGGCTTATGTAAAATGTAAACAATAGGGACAGAAGTAAATATAAAAAAGTACTGAGAAGAATGCATTATATAATAAAATAAATATAGTATTTCAAATTTGTGTTTATAGTGTATTCAAATGTGGCCAATTTACCCTCTAATGAATATCATTGTAGTAAAGGGTCTGCGATGGTATGGGAGCATTTGAAAACTTCTGAGAAAATAACATAAATATGTGCAGCATATTACCACTTGTGAATTTTGAAATGTGTACATTTGAACAACTGTTTATACATTTTTGGCTCTTGTGGTACCATTTGTGACTTGCTGTATGAATGTGATGAAATGTCCCGTCTGGGTTAGGGGAGAGTGTTTTTGGCCTCTGGTGGAGGAGTTCAAGTCTCTGGGCATCTTGTTCATGAGTGATGATAGAATGGAGCGGGAGATGGATCAACGGATTGGGGTCTCCTCCTCAGTACATGAGGGCATTGCTTTGGTCTGTCGTGGTCAAGAGAGCTGAGCAGAAAGGCAAAGCTTTAGATTTACCAGGCTGTCAACATTCCGACGCTCACCTATAATCATGAAGTTTGGATCATGACCAAAACAACGAGATTCTGGATTCAATCGGACAAAATGAGCTTTTGTAGCATCATGGCTGGGCTCAGCAACTGCTCCTCTTCATCGATTGGAGTCAGTTGAAGTGGTTCAGGCATCTGATTAGGATGCCTCACTGTTTCTTTTTATACTTTTATTTTGCTAATGTAGCAGTGTGATGTTGTTACACTAAATTGTCAAGTGAAAAGCTATTCCAGTAAGAAATTATGAGTATTGGCAGCTTTTATTTTGAAAAGACGACAGATCCATTTCCAAAACAGCGGGTCACTTCCTGTTTCAAAACTATTCTTTTTATTTAAATTGAATGTGCTCTGAACGAAACTGGGAATTATTATTGTTACTGTTGAACATTTTGAGTTATTTGATTGTTGTTTTGAGTGGCAGTTGGGGTTAAGAAAGATAAATATTAATGGATCATACCATTATAACTCATGAAAAGTTCTGCACGATCTCCTTCGCGCCCCTTTCTGCGCAGACTCTCATGGAAGCAGGTACTGAAATTCTGTTTTCTGTGTTCAATATGTGTATTATAAGCCTAATAAGTGATAATTGTAAATAATGTGTTTTGGGACACTTAAATGCTGTTTAATAGTATTGGAACCGTGTAAATAGTTAACTAATAAATATCACATGAAGCACTGCTAAGCCATGTGCTGAAAACAGTATTGTTATAATTAAACAGGCGCGGTGGAACACTGTGATGAGAAAAAGCCTGTTTTGATGACTGTTTTCTGCTGGTTGAATGCAGGTATGTGATGTTTTGTTGCTTTTGATCTGGAATTATTTTATTTTGTTTTATTTATTCTTACTATTTTCTTTGTTATTTATGTACTGTTTCAGATTGTTATGTTATCTTTGGGTTTTGTGATTAATTATTGTAATTACTTTTATTTTATTACGTGTTATTCCACACGCGCGCCCTTTTCTGCACAGACTCTCATGGAAGCAGGCGCGGTGGAACACTGTGATGAGAAAAAGCCTGTTTTGATGACTGTTTTCTGCTGGTTGAATGCAGGAGCAATAAAAGAGCCTTCAAAGCAGATGTCGTCTGGCTGTCATTCCACACAAGACACAACGCAGAATCAACTACGCTACAAAACTGGTGCCGTGACCCTTCGACTGGTCAGCTGAAGCAGACCACCGGTGTTGCTGGACGACGTCCGTTGGTTCCATCTGCGCCTTGGAGTCGCTGTCCGTGTGGAGTTCCTCGGACACTGTGGTTGGGAACCTCTCATTTCTATTTTTTTATTCTGGACAGGTTCCTGTTTCATTCCCATAAAGGGTAACAGTGAGGTCTCCCCATGGAGGGTCGCAATGTGAATGAAATGTCAACTCCTAGTCATGGGGTATTATCCATTGGTAGGGGGAGAGGGG
>JBBPBX010049400.1:0-25368 GCA_038048925.1 Garcialebias charrua
GCGTCCCACCCTCACCCACCCTCCTCCCCCCAGCGTCAGCCTAGTGCGACGCATATCTCCCCCCTATGGACTAATCAGGGGCTGCCGGACAGATGCGAACTGAGCTCAGTCAGGTCGGGTCGCGGCTTCCCCCACCACAACAGTAATTTCACTGAGAGCTGGTCAAGACAATTATACCAGAAAATGCATTCAGAAATGTTATATTGTCATTAGGAGCTATAGTTCTTCAACAGAACCACAAGAATGTACTGTATGAAACATGCTCACTGAACCTATTCAGTCGTGCTTTCCTTCCTCCGCTGGTGAGCCGCTTCTGCTAGAGCCGGGTCGGTGAACACCTCCGGAGTAGATCCATCCTGCCAGTGTACCTGCAGCCGGGCCGGGTAGCGCAGCTGAAACTTGATTCCATCCCCTTTCAGGACGTGCATAACGTTCTGAAAAGCACGGCGCTGGCTCATTACTTCGCTGGTATAGTCTGGAAAAATCCAAACTTTATTCCCCTTGTATTCCATCTGCTGGGTTCTGGCAAGGCGTAAGATTAGCTCTTTGCTCTGAAAATGATGTATCCGGGCGATGATGGTGCGTGGTTTCTCTCCCGCCGCAGGTTTGGGCCACAGAGAACGATGTGCGCGGTCGACCTTCAGTTCATGTGAGAAATGTTGTTTACCCAGCAGCTCAGGGATGAGCCCAGAGACAAACTCAGTAGGCCTCCCCTCTTCAGAGTTTTCCTTAATGCCGACAATTTTGATGTTATGCCTGCGAGAGCGAGCCTCAAGGTCTTGTAGTTTGGTTTGCTGCTGGGTTACAAGTTTAGTAAGCTCCTCACATTTCGCTTCAAGTTCTCCCAAACGCTCCTCGTGAACCTTGGTTGCCGACTCTTGGCCGACCATACGGTTCTGCAAGTCTGTTTGTGTTGCGAGGACGGCTTCGAACTTAGCTTCGAACTTAGCTTCAAACTTAGCTTCAAAAGCATTAAAGCGCTCATCCAGCTTCTCAAGAAATGACGCTGACATGCTTTTACATATTTCCTGGCACAAATCAAGCATTTGGGCTTTATCAGTTAAGGCAGAGTCTCTGAGTTCGCCCTCGGTCTCGTCTGTGCGGCCGCTACTCACATTAGCATTAGCCTCGCTAGCGGTAGCATTAGCGCCGTCGATGTATCCATCCAAGGTCTTGTTTTTCCCAGAGATTGGAACTTTCTTCGGCGGCATTCTGCTCGGTGATCAGTCAAAGATTTAGCGTCGAAAGAGTACAGCTCCCAGATGCATTTATCGTGGTATTTAGTAGTTTAGTTGCCGTCGTGGTGGAGAGCACAAGCAGACACGTCTACATCTTGCACCTGCGCACTAGCGCCCCCCAGGGTGGAGGTTTTTACCGAAAAGGTATTTAAAACCTACTTCGTCCTCCATGCCCGGTTCATTGCGATTACCAAAGAAAGCCTGGAACATTCTCTGGTAATATGCCTGTGGATGCTCTTTCTTACCTTGCACGACCTTCTCGGCATCAGGGTAGCCACCAGGCCCCATGTTTGGAGTGAACTCTCGTATAAGAGTATCACGCAACAGTTTGTAATCTGTTTTCATGGCGTCTGGTTGGCGATCAATGAAGGCATATACAGGCCAGTCTGCGGTGAGCCTGATCAGTGCAATTTTATCCTCAGCAGTAGCATTTGGAAAATTACCCAGTTGGAAGTCAAGAGAGTCTAGGTAGGTCTTTGTATGGATTGAACCCAACGGCCCTGGCTCAAAGCGTTTAATGTATCTAGAAAGCTTCTGGAGTTCAGGTATTGGAATAGAAAGGTTAGCACCATTGCTATTCCCATTTACCTGTGATCCATGTGCAGGTGTTGTTGTTGAGGACGCAAGTCCCTGCTCCGACTGGCGGGTCTTAACAGGTACGGTGAGCAATTCTGCATTACCGCGTGGAGGTGGTGGGGGTGTGAAGCCTTGAGACTGCTTTGCCACAACATCCACCCATCTTTCCCTTTCTTTAAAAAGGTTTTCTTTAGTTAAGGTCAGTTCCACCTTACTTTCAGTCACTTCTCTGCGTAAACAATCAACTTCAGTTTGTAGCGCTGTGCACTGTTCACTGAGTTTTTTATTTTCCTCGAATTGAGTGCTCTCTTTTAGTTGTTCTTTTAATCTATCATACTCAATTTTCAACCTTGTGCACAGGTTGTGGGTTTCTTCTCTTTTTTCCTTGTTCTCTTGTAATTCTCTAGACAGCGATTGTATTTCTTGCTGTAATTTTTCATTCTCCCTGACAGACTCGTCATATTTTCGTCCTCTGGAACGAATGTTTTCCTCATATGACTGTGCTTGCGACTGTATTTCATTTTTTAAACGTTCAGTCTCTGTATTTGTCGTTTTCTGGTATGACACAAAATCTGAAGTGGTACCTTCGTGTTTAGTTTTCTCATCAGCCAGTCTCTCCTCAAGGTCCACACACCTCTCCACTTCATGGTCCAGTCTGGCCTTCAATAGAAGGGCCAATTTGGCTAGACGGTCGGCGCTGAGCTTTTTCCCATCTTTTTTGAGAATGCTTGTTGTTAGATTTTCTAACTCTGTGTTCAGAGTGGAGGTGTCCATTGCTGCTATCTCCTCACCGTACTTCACGAGGGGTTTAGTTAGCAGCTTTAAGGCATTATCAACACAATCTGTGTCCTCTGACTCAGTGTCTGAATCCTCCTGCGCTGGGATTTTCTCCTCACCATCAGCATCCTTCAAGGATGAGGATGGTACAACGTCATCTGATTGTGTATCCATATTTGTTTTGAGTCTGTAAAAATCAACAAGCTGGTACATGCAGGTGTTATTCGAAAAAGAAATTCGTTATCAAATTAACCTTACTGTTTTAAATGTACACAGAAAAACGTTAAAAATGCTATTTTTAACCAAAAGTGTACAGTGTACGCCAATGCTGTTTAAAATTTCAGAGATGTGGAGAGCTGAATGTGGAAATGCTCTGCTCTCCATCAACTTTTTCTTTTTTATTTAATTTGAAAATCAAATAAAAGATGCTTTTTGAGTGTTATTTTAAATCTCTTCAGTATTTAAAACGAGCATCAATTGTTCGTCTGTACCTCTGTTATTCAAAAATTCTTTATTTAAAATAAACAGGATTTTTTGTTTGTGTACAGAACAATTTTAAAGCTGGTAATTTTTACCATAAAAAATGCTGACTTTATGAGGTGTTGAGAGAAAACTCATCTATTAACGTCCAGCAGGGGGCAGCGTCGAGTATGTTATCACGAAGCGACTGAGTTTAAATCAGTACATGGAAAGAAAACAACCTATTAGGGTTAGTTTTCAGTAAGAACGTGATAATTGCTCGAACCGCGTTCTTGTCAGAGACAAGTTTATGTTGCTAGACAGTGTTGATGGCTTCAGATGAGTGTTTAAGTGTGTGTTCGTGTGTGAACGAGTGTGAACCAGCGAGTGTGACCTGTCACTCAAAGTGCGGCACCTGGAAGTGACGACAAAAATGGGCGGGCCAACGCAGCGTGCGTAGCGCGTCACCAGCTTCAGTGCTTGCGAGGCGGAGCTCGCTACAACATACGTGGCGTCAACAAATCAATCACAGCGTTAGTAGTTCATTCTACAAGCATTCATGGCGAATGTAGTTCCTTACCTTCGACCAATGTCGTGCCGGAAATGACGACAAAATGGGCTGGTCGCAACGGCGTGCGACGTGATTGACAGCACACAACAGCGAATCAGCGTTCGCTACAAGAGTGGTGGACAGCACACAACAGCGAATCAGCGTTCGCTACAAGAGTGATTCACAGCACACAGCACTCGTATCATCCAATCACAGCTCATAAACAGACATGTAGACACACGTCTTCTTAACGCTAGTTTGCACAGCAGAAAACAACTTCACAGCTCTTTAAACAACTCAAACGCTACAATTTAACTTCCCAAAATGCTGAAACATGCGGCGCACATCTAGACAGGCCAACTTAGTCACGCTCAGTAACCCAGCACTGCAGCTGTTGAACAACACGGACTCTCACGGAGTCACTCAAGGTCGGTTCCGGTCCACGTTAGAGGAGCAGAAAACTCGGGTCAGAACCCATTATCCGACAACGTTCTAACATATATGCTGCTTCGACCTTCTTTAAAATGTAAAATACCACAACAGCAATCTTGTAGATGTTAAATTAGCTTCCAGGCACTATGACTCGGCGGTCATTTCAACAAAGCTCCGTACAGGAGTCTGTGCGAGTGAGCTGGATCGGAACCGAACCAGAACCTCCACAGACTACGGCTGACAAAAACTTCACCTGAATGCTTCCAACAGCGTGTAACAGAGTTGAAACAATAATAATCTCACAGCTTCAAATGATAAAAACATGCAGAATCTGCCTGTCTTGAACACCTCAGCCAAATTATTATCCTCAGAGTTTAAAACTTGGATCCCACTATGCCAACCATGACGTTACAGTTCATGAGAGATTACAGATACATCGACAAACTTTAGAAGCCAATACGAGGCCACCAGATGTAAAGGGTTTAGAGGGGGTCAGTTTAATACTGACCTCCTTTTTACCTTAATTTACTTATTCAGATTGAATAGTAATTTCACGGATTCTCTTCTTTTTCAGTTTATTCAATATTTCTGTGATCTTTGTGATGGATAAAGAACCATAGCCATTAAGTGACAGTAAACGTTGACTTTAGTTGGTATGCCAGAAGACACTACCATTTATTTAAAATAAATCACTAAATCAACATCATTACACTTGATTGGCAGGGTTTCACCTTCTTGCGATTTAACACACATCACACACTTGATTTAACACAACAGACATAAATACTAGATGTTACACATATTTAGTCTGAGGGCTCTTCAGCTTAAAATAGTTTCCAGCTTAAGATTGAGAGGGAAAGGGAAAAGGAGGAATAAGAGGTTGGAGAGATTAAGTTATTTATCTCGAGTGTAACCAGAGATGACACTTTCCATCCGACTTCGGCTAAATCCCAGGTACGTTTGTAAACAGCTCTTTACCTTTTGACGATGCGTCTGATAAAGATATCACCAGCCTCCCAGGTGCACAGAGTCCTTCCGGCCCTCGTACGTCTGAACTGGTCGTTTACTTCCAACGTCTCCTCGGATCCGCGTCAGCCGTCAGAAACATGTGGCAGCTTCTGGCCGACTTCAAGACGAGATGTTTCTCAAAGAAAGTTCATTAGGAACTTTGGAGCTTTTGCTCGGGGAACTGGATGGAGGCGTCCATCAGTTCTAGCTGACAAGTTAGTCTTTGGCTCTTGACCAAGCTTGACCAGCTGCAAGGCAGAGAGCTTTCAGGTCTCTGTCCATTCAAACTCTCTGTCCATTCAAAGACTGAAGCGTTTCCGCACAGTTAGAACTTAAAAAGAGACTTAGAGAGGAGAGAAACTTGTCTCTTTTTCATTGGTCCACTCGTTATCACTATTCAAGGTGAAATTCAGCACAGAGAAGGAAATTGTTTAGGAAAAGTATCTGAGTGAGAGACTTTCAGACGCTAGATGAGAGTTTTAGCTGAAACTCGACAAAAACAATTTCAGTGTAAGTCAGTTTGACATTTTAGCTGAACTTTGACACCTTTTCACTTGCAGAAATGACACATTGATGTTTCACATTTAAAGAATAACAGCATATAACATATATCATGAAAATGACAAAAGTTATTCTTTTGATTACATTAGAATAAAATCAAAGATAGAAATAGTCTCTTTTGGTGACTATATTTATCAGATTATAGCTAAATGAATGATTTTGTAGTAAATGTCTTGCTTTACTGAGTGGTCAGTAAAGGTCATCACTGGACAGTTCGAAAACCCTAGTTTGACCCTGGGTAGGTCCATTACATATACATATATATACATATATATATATATACACATATATATATACATATATATACACACACATATATATATATATATACATATATATATACACATATATGTACACATACTGTATGTATATATATATATATATATATATATATATATATATATATATATTATGGGCGGCCATGGTGTAGTGGTAATTGCAGTCGTCCCCCATCGGAATATTGGAGGTTCGAAATTGGAGGGGTGTGGTCGTGAGATGGAGTGAGTCGCACTTGCCAGTGCTCCGGGTAAAATTTATTTTTTAGTACCACCAAGCCCTCTATATGTAATATTTTTTGCCTATCATCACGCACACAACTTCCATCAAGCATCTCTTTTGAAGATTTTGGATTAAAAAATGTCTCAAAAGTCGACAAGATCGAAGAAGGACGCCGAGAAAGATGACGCTGGCCTAACCCTCGAGGCAATTACCTCGCTGCTGGAGGAGCACCGCGCTGCGCTGTCAGCTGAGTTTAAACAAACTTTTCACTCAGCTGGATCTCAAATTGGACCAAACTCGGCTCGCGGTGGAGGAACACGGCCAGCGTGTGTCATCACTGGAACTTGTCACTAACGACCTGAGCCAGCGCATGTCGGAGGTGGAAAACACCTGCTCAACTCTGCAGGAGGAAAACGCCAGACTAAGATCTAAACTGGCGGATTTAGAAAATCGAAGCAGACGGCAGAATATTCGTGTGCTGGGTTTACCGGAATCTATTGAAAGCGGACGTCCCACAGACTTCTTTTCCAACCTGCTGTGCGACATCTACGGGCGTGACACGCTTCCTTCTCCACCCGAACTGGACCGGGCCCATCGAACCCTCGCTCCGAAACCCGCCTCGGACCAGCGGCCGCGCCCGGTTATCCTGCGAGTGCACCGGGTCCAGGTGAAGGAGCTGCTGATCCGGGAGGCTCGACGCAGAGGCAGGCTTGAATACCAGGGTAAACCGGTGCGGATCGTGGAAGACTACAGCCCAGAAGTCCTCAACCAGCGAGTGGAATATAAGGACGTGATGGCTGTGCTGTATTCTTTGGGTCTAAAACCTGCTCTGCTTTTTCCTGCTCGACTTCGCGTGACTTTACCTGATGGACACAGAAAGTGGCTGGGCTCTGTGGAGGAGGCGCAGAAGTTCAGTGACACCTTTCAAGCTTCACAGCGCAAGTAATATTTAAACTTTTCTTCTAACTGATGAACAATGCGCTGTTCCCGCACTGGCTTTGATTATTACACTAAACTTTTCTTTACATGAGGTGAGGAACAGATGAGCAGGACTCTGCCCATACTCTGATTATCTGAGACTTTTTTAGTTGCAGCTTTTTTTGAACTATTAACATTTTTGAAATGAAACATTTTTCCTTTTCTCGTTTACCTGTTGACTATTTTGAGCTGAATCTTGGGTTAGTCCTGGATTGATTGATAATTAATTTGAGATTGGGATTAATTTAACTTTACGTTTGTATATGTGTGCGTGATTACCGGTACACATTTATGTGTATACATTTTTTGGCCTTGCATACTTTAAACTAGTTTGTGAGGTGCTTATAAATTTTTTTTTTTTTTTTTTAGGCATTAGGTATTTAGGCACATAAATAATTGAAGTAGGCCTATCCAGGTATAAAAATGGGTGAAATATATAATGTTTTTAATATATTATTTTGAACTATTAACATTTTTCCTCTTCTTGTTTACCTGTTGACTATCTTGAATTGAATCTTGAATTGGTCTTGGACTGATTGAAGATTTAATTTAGGATTAGGATTAATTTAACCTTGTTTATATGTGTATGCGTGATCACACATCTATGTGTACATTTTTGGCCTTGCATGAGGTGCTTATACATTTTTTTCCTCTGATGATACTGGAGCACTAGTTTAAAAGTTAGACAGGAGACTTATTTTTAATTTCTATGGAGCTTGCTGCTTCTGTCTGTTGCAGCTGTCCAGGGTGGGAAAGGGAGGGGGGTGGGGGGTCCATCACTGCCATTAATTTATATTTTCTTTCACTTTGCCAAGAACTGCACAGCCATCAACACATTAGACTGTATTACCTACCTTTCTTATACAAATTATTAGTAATATGAGTGGTCAGTTGGTGTTGTCAAGCTGGAACGTCAAAGGTTTGAACCACCCCGTCAAGAGAAGGAAGGTGCTCTCTCATTTAAAACAGTTAAATACAGGCATTGCTTTCCTGCAGGAGACTCACATTAGAAGTGACGATAGCAAACGATTACTGCAAACATGGCACGGGCAGAGTTTCCATTCCTCATTTCGAGCAAAGGCTCGGGGCGTCTCGATCCTCATCAGTCAAGACATTTCATTTGAACCTTTTCAAGTTAACTCAGATAAATATGGTCGTTTTGTGATTGTTTCCGGTAAATTGTACAACACACCAGTAGTGCTAGTTAACGTTTATGCCCCAAATACGGATGATGTTGGTTTCTTTGAGAAATTATTCTCACTGCTCCCGGACCTAAACACATACTCATTGATACTCAGTGGTGACTTGAATTGCTGGTTGGACCCAGTTTTGGACAGATCCTCTACAAACCCTGCCACAGCCAGCAGGTCGTCCCACACTATTCGTGCCTTTCTATCTAAGTATGGCCTGTGCGATGTATGGCGTTTTTTACACCCAGCTGAGAGAGAATATTCTTTTTTTTCTCATGTTCATCATTCATACTCGAGGATCGATTACTTTTTCATGGACAACAAACTTCTTCCCTCTGTCCGTGGCTGTGACTACCACAGTATTGTCATCTCAGACCATGCACCTGTCACTCTGTCTTTGTCCCTCCCTGACATTCCTATAAGGAGTAGACAGTGGAGATTCAATTCAACGTTACTGTTAAACAATGATTTTGTTACATTTATAGAAAAAGAAATAACCTTCTTTCTATCCATAAACAGAACTCCTGGGATCCCACTGTCAACAGTTTGGGATACCCTTAAGGCCTATCTTAGGGGACAAATCATTTCATATACCGCCCGGCTGAGGCAAAAATCTCAAAAAGAAAGAACTGATTTAGCCCAGCAGATAAAAGAAATTGATCAACAATACGCTCAAAACAAATGCCCTAATCTGTACAAAAAAAAGTAGAACTCAAAACTAAGTTTGATTTATTGTCTACATACTCAATAGAACAATCACTTTTGAAAAGTAAATCATCATTTTACATACATGGAGAAAAGTCAGGAAAACTACTGGCAAATCAGTTGAAGGGTGCCATGGCTAAACAAATCATCCCTAAGATCCAATTAGAGAACGGCACCACAACTCTAGATCATTTACAAATTAACAGAGCATTTAAGGACTTTTATTCCCATTTATATACTTCAGAATCCCAAACCAACAAGAATTTATCTTCTCAGTTTTTCGAAAAGACCAACATGCCAAAACTCACACCCAACCTGAAAGATGCACTGGAGATCCCAATATCCCTGACAGAAATTGTGTCAGCTGTATCGGTAATGCAGTCTGGCAAATGTCCGGGTCCTGATGGCTTCCCTGCTGAATTTTTTAAGAAATTTTCTCCATTACTTTCCTACACTCGGTTCTCTTAGAGTCATTTGACCAAGGATCCCTTCCGAAATCTTTCTTAGAGGCCTGCATTACCCTCATTGCAAAGAAAGGAAAAGACCCAACTCACTGTTCCTCTTATCGACCAATCTCCCTTTTAAATACAGACGCCAAAATTTTAGCCAAAGTTCTTGCTCAAAGGTTGGAAAAGATCCTTCCTTTCATCATATCAAAAGACCAGACTGGATTCATTAAAGGCAGGCACTCCTTTTTTAATGTCAGACGCCTTTTGGACATTATTTATTCTCCTTCGGATACTGTTCCTGAGTGTGTTATTTCCCTTGATGCAGAGAAAGCATTTGATCGGGTTGAATGGGACTACTTGTTTAATGTTCTTGACAAATTTGGTTTTGGCCCCAATTTCATTACATGGGTGCAATTAATTTATTCACATCCCACCGCAACCATTCGTACCAACTCTCAGATATCAAAACCCTTCAGTCTACATCGAGGAACTCGCCAGGGATGCCCACTGAGCCCTTTGCTCTTTGACCTGGCAATTGAACCTCTTGCCACTGCTTTGCGGTCCTGTGACACAATTTCAGGAATCTGGAGAGGCGATATGGAGCACAAGGTCTCCCTTTATGCTGATGACCTTTTACTTTTCATTTCTCATCCGACTGACACGCTGCCCTCCGTTTTATCATTACTTGAGGAATTTGGAATAAATTCTGGTTACAAATTAAACCTGAGTAAAAGTGTAATTTTCCCTGTCAATACCCTGGCGCAGACTCTTGACTTTGGTAAATGGCCTCTTAAAATTGAGAAGACAAAATTCTCTTACCTGGGTGTTACAGTTACGAGGAGGTATAAAGATTTATATCAAGAAAACTTTGTCTCTCTGTTGAATCAGACAAAGCAGGCATTATCCCGATGGTCACCGCTTTCCATTTCCCTCACAGGCCGTATTAACTCAGTCAAGATGGTCACTTTACCTAAGTTTTTATATCTTTTTCAAAATATTCCTGTTTTTATCCCTGGTTCATTCTTTGTTCAGTTAGATTCCATCATTTCATCATATCTGTGGCAAGGAAAACGTCCACGCTTAAATAAGACACATCTCCAAAAAACTAAGGCCGCAGGCGGTCTTGCCCTTCCAAATTTCCGCTTTTATTATTGGGCAGCAAACTTGCACTGTCTAGCATTCTGGTCATTCTATTACAACAGGCCTGACAGCCCTGACTGGGTAGAGATGGAGTCACAGTGTTCTGGGAAATGGTCCTCCGTGGCTTTCTTGGGATCCTCACTCCCGCTTCCACCACTTACAACTGTTATAAATCCAGTTATAAAACACTCACTAAAAATCTGGGCACAATTTCGTAAATGTTTCAATTTCTCTAGTTTCTCTCTCTATAGCCCTATCATGTCTAACCAACTTTTCAAACCCTCATCTCAGGACTCTGTTTTTAAAGAATGGCAAAGAAGGGGTATAGTACGCTTCAATGACTTGTTTCTCAATAACACTTTAGCTTCATTTCAACAACTATGTGAAAAATTTAGTCTTCCCCAGTCCAATTTTTTTAGGTATCTCCAAATACGGCACTTTATTACTCTTCATTTGTCCAGCCTCTCCATTTCAACTGATAGCAGTATTGTTGACACTATTCTTTCTCTAGACCCAAATAAAAAACAGTCCATTTCATTCATTTACAGTAAACTATTGGATTTGAAGCGTGCTTCCTCAGATAAAATCAAAGCTGCTTGGGAAGAGGATCTCGGCTCCTCTATTTCAGAGGACTCTTGGACCTCCATACTCAAACTGGTGAGCTCCAGTTCTCTCTGTGCTAGACACTGTCTAATACAGGGGTCACCAACCTTTTTTAACCTGGGAGCTACTTCGTGGGTACGGAGTGATGCAAAGGGCACCAATTTGCTAAACTCTTCGGAAATAACAAATTTGCTCAGTTTGCCTCTTAATTATACATTATTAATGAATCATGATAATCATATGAAGATGCATCAGATTTCTTACAATCATCTGCAATGACAAGTTGGGAAACAGATATCAATATTCAAAACTTTATATAATCACAGTACCGTAATTGATACATTTTCAGATGATCACTTATCATATTTTATAGAAAAAATGTCAAATTTTCACAAGCCAATAAGAAATCATTTTAACCACCATGTTGTAATGTACTATGTTTCAAAAAGTTGTAATGTTAAAGGACAATCAAATATTTATAAAAATCATATATTTCACAAATACAGTACCGGTACAGATTTTTAAGTAGATCTTGTAACATTTTGAACGAATTACTGAATCTGCTGCATTTTAAAGAAAATAATAACTTACATGTCATGAACACATGTTTAAATTAAACAAAATTCTTTAGTACCGGTACTTTAATTTATATTTGCCACGGCACTGCCATGTTGCCACTGACATCTGGTCCCTTTTAGTGGGAAGACTGGCATTGCATGCTTTTCACCAGTGCACTGTAATCTGGTGTGTAACTTGACACTGCAACTGTGAGTGACTCTTTCAGATGTTCATCAGTGAGGCGTGTTCTGTATTTGTTCTTAATGAAGTCCATGTCAGAAAATGCTGATTCACAGAGATAGGTTGAACCAAACAGGCTGGAAACCTTCATAGCTGCTGTGCATACACCACTGTATTTCTCTGTGTCTACAAGGGACCAAAAGTTTGGTGCATCCTTATGGGCTTTGAGGTGGAGGTCATTTTGCAGTGTTATGATTTCAATCTCCACCTGTCCAGCATCCAAGCTGAACATTGCACTAAGTTGCTCAGCAAAGCATGTCGTGTTTACATTAATGAAAGGATTGGAAATAAATGACACATGTCTCAAGCTGATCAAGGCCACAAAACCTATTATTAAAATCCTGCCCAAGTCTGTTTATGACTTCACAGTACTTCTCTGCACCTTGCCAGATCCTGGTCCAGCTATTCAGCCAAGTTATCAGACAAAACTGACACACGTCTAGCCACCGTAGCTGCTCCCAGTTGAACGTCAGAGAGAGTGGAGATCAGCTCGGCTCCATTTTTTTCATCCTTGAGTACAGTACAGCGTTAGCAATAATAATCATAGCTTCTTTGACAACTTCTCCGTCTGAAAATGCCTTCTTCATCAGAAAATGTGTAGCTCTAAACGAGGCTTCCATTACTTTTTGTGACTTTTTGGTCGGTTTTGTGAAAAAAGACTGTTGCTTACCCAAAGCTGTCTTTAGTTCACGGGCTTTTTCTGTCCATAATGCGCTTCCCGTGGGTAGTTCTCATTGTAGCTTTTATGACTCGTAGTGAAGTGTCTCTCCACGTTGTGCCGCTTCGCCGTCGCCACAGTAAACCCGCAAATTAGACACACGCAGGCTCCTTTCACAGTTGTAAAAAAGAACTCCTCTTCCCATTCGTTGCGAAAATGATAAGTTTTCTTTCTTTTTTCTGCCATTTTGTAGCTGGGAAACTGCTTTTACCGATCTCCTCTGGCACCTGCTAGCAGCAAACTTTTCAGGACCACTGATTGGCTGGCTCGCGCAATACGATTGGTTCAAAGTTCACCAAAGCGTTAAAAAAAAAAGTAAAATAAACATATTTTTAAGAACATATTTTTTAAGATAGACATTTTAAAATACTGTATATATAAATACAAAAACGAATAACAACTGAAAAAAACGAAATTGTAAACGCAGCTTAGTAGTGAGTTGTGCTATTTTTAGAACAGGTCCGCGGGCACCACAAATGGTCCTTGCGGGCACGCGGGTGCCCGCGGGCACCGTGTTGGTGACCCCTGGTCTAATACAATTTAAAGTGGTGCACAGAGCTCACATCTCTAAACTGAAATTGTTCTCTATGTATCCTGATGTCAGCCCATACTGTGTGAGATGCAAACATGCTGAAGCCTCTCTCTCCCATATGTTTTGGTTTTGCCCATCTCTGAACAAATATTGGCGGGAAATCTTTCAGACTTTATCACATGTACTAGATACACGCCTGGGGCCTCATGTATCAAAAACCTGCGTGGATTTCCTACTGAAAAGTGACGTACGGTGAAATCCAGAAAAGTGTCTACGCACAAAAAGATCCAGATTTATCAAACTGTGCGTACACCTGAATCCACGCACATTCCTTTTGTACATCACAATTGACGTGGAACTGAGCGCACGTGAGACACCTCCCCTGACACGCCTACATTTACATATGTTAAACAGATGCAAATTACTTCCTGCATGTGTGAAGGACATGTTTGTTTGATCCCTGCGCGATCAGAAATGATTTCTAGATTCGGGAAAATAATGAATTCAATATAATATGAGTGAGGACAAACATCCTAAGTAAGAATAGTAATAAAATGTGTTCATCATGCAAAGAACGAGTGATTGTCGGTATTTGTGTGCGCGCGCACCCTGCTGTGGTGCGCGAACCGGCTCATTCATTCATTCTGTGTGGAAATATTAACTTTGCGCACGAGTTTATTACCATTATTACTGTAAACACAGAGGAACTTACTTGGATGTTTGCTAGAACATAGATCTTTGTTTATGTAGATGATGTGAAGAAACGTGTCTGTGCGTCTTGGTGGAGACTTTTCATGACATGATGTTGGAGTCTCCAGACGCAGCGCGCGCCCCGCAGCCCTGTGCGCAGTCTGTCTGTGAAGCTTTTGCTCTCCTACAAGTTATATAAGGTGTACTTTCACGTGTCATTTTGGAGAAATCTACAATAAACGCAGATAATGAAACACCTCCAGCTGCCGTGTCGACACCGGTGAGGGTGCGCGCGCGCTCCAAGCGCGACCACTCAGCCTTTGGAATCATATGGATGAGACATTCCATTGGACATGATCCGGCTTTGTGTGGACTGGACTGCACAGTCCCGATCGACCTGCAGCTCCCTCTGTGGAACAGTTTGACCGCTGCTTCTGTATGCACGCGTGATGCACGGCTCCCCAGAGCGCAGCAGTAGTGCCAAACTGGAAAATTATTATTTCTGAAAACGGCTGATAAGCCATATCCTAGATCGGAAAACTATATCTGTTTCTAAATAAATGCTCTGCGTGTTACACTATTTATTATAACCTCCAGTAAGGCTGAATGAATCCGTTCCTGTTAAATTTATTTTTGGCACAACGTTGCGCGTCCTTTATTTCACTGCGTCATGTGGATGTAATACTTGTTAATCGTGTGTTTGGAGGGAATATTAATCATTTACACATCTTGAACTGTTAATAATAATAATAATAATAATAATAATAATAATAATGAATTCAATTTATAACGCACTTTTCATTAATGGAAATCTCAAAGTGCTACAAGGTGCAACATATTTGAATGTCAATAAGACAAATAATAAAACAATTAAAATCAACAACAGTATCAACTCAGATCAAAAGTAGAATCATGAGGAGGAAGAGTATGCTCGGTTGAAAAGAAAGGTCTTCAAGCCGCTCTTAAAGTCAACCACAGACTGTGGGGCTTCAGTTTCTCTGAAACACCTGTAAGTGTCGCCAAAGGAACAAGAACCACAGAAACGTGCGTACGCCTGCTCGGGAGCTTGCGTGGATATGTACCTGGATGCGCATATATTCACGTTCAGTTCAGTTTTGATACATACGGGCTTTTGCGTGGAAAGTGACGTGCGCAACGTTTTTGTGCGCACGCATGGTTGATACATGAGGCCCCCGGACCCTGACCCACTGATTGCTCTGTTTGGTCTTGTAGAGGGCATGACAAACCTAAATAAAAACCAACAACATGTAATATCATTCACCTCTCTCCTGGCCAGACGAGCTATTTTGCTTAGGTGGAAAGAACCGTTTCCACCCACTCACGCTCAGTGGTTGGCTGACATCATGTCCTGTTTAAAGCTGGAGAAAATCAGATTCACACTCCAACAGAAAGAGGGTAAATTTGAGAATGTCTGGGGACCTTTCCTGAATCTGTTCCAGTCTCTTTGACAACACAACTCATTCAGGTTAATGCAGTATCTTGGCTATTTTACCTTTTATTTATTTTTTTCCCTTTTCTTTTGGCAGTGATTGGGTAGGGATTATTTTCTACATGTTGTAACTTAGATTGATTGTTGTGTTTTGTTGTTGTTGTTGTTGTTTTTGTTTGTTGTTGTTGTTGTTGTCTGAAGAAGAAAAAAAATGAAAAATTCAATAAAAAAGATCTTGAATTTGAAAACATAAAAATCTGTCAGTTCTGGGGGTTCTCTGAAATCTGAGGAAATATTCTAGTTGTTTGTCTTTCTGATCCATGTGGCGTTTTAACTCGGCCTCTAACATCTGACCTGTTCCCTTTAGTTTTTTTGCTCCGTCCTCAAACAGACAAACAGAATCACCTGTATCTTTGTCTCTTTAAACTTTGGACCATCTCAGCAACCCTTCTCTACATCTTGTGATTTCTAGGGCTCTGAGTTCAAACACCTCCTCAGCACTAAACTGAAGTCGCACTGTCCCAAAGCTTCAGGAGAGAAACATGTCTGCGCTACAGTTTGATCTGTAAATTACACTTTGATCAGTAAATTAAATAGAACTTTTACGATAATAGCGCTGTCAGAGACATGGCTTAATGATGATAACACAAGTAATATTCACATCGAGGGGTATGAATTATATCATATGAACAGAAATAATAAAAGAGGTGGTGGTGTCGCACTATTTGTCAATAATGAAATAAAATGTAAATTAAATAATGAAATGTCAATAATAGTTGATAATATTATGGAAATGATAACAATAGAAATTATAAACAAAAACGATAAAAACATAATAATAAGTTGTGTATATAAATCACCAGGAGCAAATATAGAAATATTCACTGATAAAATCTTGGAACTAATGGAGAAGAGTTTTAATAAAAATATTTTTTTGTGTGGAGACTTTAACATTGATATGGGAAATAAAACAGATTCAAATAACATAAGCACATTTATAAACTCAATGTACAGTTTAAATATGTATCCATTGATATCAAAGCCAACAAGAATTACAACTCATAGTGCCACAATAATTGATAATATTTTCACAAATATAACAAATGGGGATGTGATAGGTGGTATCTTAACGACCGACTTAAGTGATCATTTACCAGTTTTCACAATCTTTAAAAATGATCAAAATATCACAAAAGCAGTCACAACGAAGAAAAAAATCATAAACACATCAAAAAAAGTTTTGGAAAAATTGAAAGAGGATCTGGATAAACAAGACTGGAATAATGTGTATGTTGATGATGCGAACAGAGCATATGATGAGTTTATGAATATCTTGGAAACCCTGTATGAAAAGAATTGTGTGCAAACAAATTACACAAAGAGAAATACGAATGATCAACCATGGATGACAAAAGGGTTAATAATAATAATAATAATTGTCTAATCTTGTCATCTGCGTATGTTTCCCATACACAGACGAAATTCGTCTCTGCATTTAACCCAACCACCTACCAGGCGGTGCAGTGAGCAGCCATAGAAGGCGCTCGGGGAGCTGGAGAAATAGGTGTGCACTCATAGACACCCCAAGATGTGTAGTGGCCGGGACGCGAACCCGCGTCCTTCGGGTCCCAAGTCAAACGCCTTAACCACTACACCATCTTGGCTCCTAAGAAATGCATGTAAAAAAAAGAATTATTTGTATTCATGTTTCTTGAAATTGCGAAGTCAGAGCGCAGAAGAAAAATATAAAAAGTATAAAAATAAATTAGTAGGGATTATAAGGAAACATAAGAAAGAATATTATAGTAAATTATTAGATAAAACTAATGGTGATATGAAAGCAACATGGCGAGTAATGAATGGTGTACTGAAGAATCATAAAGCAAAAACTGGTATTTCAAAATATTTTGTAAAAGACAACGATGAAGTTCATGATGAAAATGAAATTGTAAATGGATTTAATCAATATTTCGTGAATGTTGGATCAAGCCTTGCAGCTAAGATACCAAAAGTAGATAAAAATATGATCCACTCAATTACAGGTTGTGCAAATAGTATTTTCCTAAATGGAACTAACAAAGAGGAAATAATGAATGTAGTAAAACATCTTACAGACAAGAGATCGAAAGACTGGGTGGACATGGATATGATGTTTGTAAAGGACATAATGAGCCATGTTATTGAGCCGTTCACATACATATGTAACTTATCATTTTCAACAGGAATTTTTCCAGATAATATGAAAGTAGCTAAGGTCGTTCCTCTTTTTAAAAATGGTGATAAATGTGTATTCAACAATTATAGACCTATATCCTTGTTACCACAGTTTTCAAAAATTCTTGAAAAACTATTTGTAAACAGACTAGACCAATTTATAGATAAACAAAATATTCTAAGCAACAGTCAGTATGGGTTTAGATCAAAAAACTCTACATCAATGGCTCTCATGGAATTAATGGAACAAATAACTACTGCTGTCGATCAAAAACAACATTGTATCAGTATCTTTGTTGATTTAAAAAAAGCATTCGATACTATTGATCACACCATTCTCCTTGAAAAACTGAACAAATATGGTATTAGAGGACCAGCATTACAGTGGGTATCTAGCTACTTAAAAAATAGGAAACAATTTGTACAAATAAATGATGTAAGATCTGACCTCTGTAATATCACATGTGGAGTTCCCCAAGGCTCTGTACTTGGACCAAAGCTTTTTATTTTATATGTGAATGACTTGGTAAATGTGTCAGGACTCCTTAAATGTGTACTTTTCGCTGATGATACCACTTTTTTCTGTTCAGGTGAAGATATAGAACAAATGTTAGAATTGATAAAGACAGAATTTGTCAAGATACAAACTTGGTTTAAAATAAATAAATTATCATTAAATCTAGAGAAAACTAATTACATGATATTCGGTAATAAAAAGAAAACTGTTGATGTTCCACTCAAAATTGAGGATGTTGAGATTTGTAGAGTGAATGAGGTGAAGTTTTTGGGTGTTATCATTGATGACAAACTGACATGGAAACAACACATAAATTCTGTAAGAATAAAAATAGCTAAATCGATAGCAGTACTGTACAAAGTCAGAGACCTATTGAATGATAAAGCTCTGTATTTGTTGTATAACACAATCATTGTTCCACACTTAATCTATTGTATTGATGTTTGGGGGAATGCGTGTAAAACAATCACAAAGCCTATTTTTGTATTACAGAAAAGAGCTGTAAGAATTATCACTAGAAAGCATTACCGTCATCCATCAAGTACATTATTTTATCAACTAAAATTATTGAAGTTCCATGATTTGGTAGACTATAATATTTTATCAGTTATGTATAGAGCTCAAAATAATGCATTACCTTTAAATATCCAAATGCACTTTGTTAAAAGACAAAGTTGTTATAATCTTAAGGGAACAGAGTTGTTTGTAAAACCACAATTCAGAACCAGTTTGAAGGGACGTTCTACCTCAATCCAGGGAATTAGATTATGGAATGGCTTGGAGAATGTAGTTAAAAATGCCAAGTCAATGTTTACATTTAAAAAAATGATCAAAACAAATGTGTTAAAAAATATATGTGAAATAACGTAATGTGTATTGTATTAGTTAGAAAATTAGAAAGAGTTAGTCATTTTGTACTGTTGGTTAAAGAATATTATTGTTTAACCTGATTGTTGGAAAAAATTGGTTGAAGATTATTATTGTTTACATGGTTTGACTACTGTTGTTTAATCTGATTGTTGGAGATAAGGGGCAGATATAATAAGATTTATTCTTCTTTCTGCTACCTTTCATTTTTTTTACATTTTGTACACTATCATTATGAGATTGTCTTGTATTGTTTCTTTTGTAAAAAAATGAACAAATTTAATAAACATAAACATAAATTACACTTTGATCTGTAAATTACACTTTGATCTGTAAATTACACTTTGATCTGTAAATTACACTTTGATCAGTAAATTACACTTTGATCTGTAAATTACACTTTGATCTGTAAATTACACTTTGATCTGTAAATTACACTTTGATCTGTAAATTACACTTTGATCTGTAAATTACACTTTGATCTGTAAATTACACTTTGATCAGTAAATTACACTTTGATCAGTAAATTACACTTTGATCTGTAAATTACACTTTGATCTGTAAGTTACACTTTGATCTGTAAATTACACTTTGATCTGTAAATTACACTTTGATCTGTAAATTACACTTTGATCTGTAAAGTTACTGTTGAACTCCACTTGTTTTGGTGCAACCTTACTTACTTTCTTCCTACCTACTGTCCCTCCCACTCATGTTTCTTTATTCCTTTCCTCCTCCCTGCATGTACAATTTTTTTCTTTTCTGTCTTCTTTTCCACTTACCCGTTTATTTCTTCTTTTTTCTACCTATCTTTTTCTTACGTTTTACTTTTCTTGTCCTTTACCCTCCCTTTCTATTTTTCGTCTCTTATCTACATTCCTTACATTCCTTACATGTTCCTTCCTATTTATTTTTCTTCCTCCCTAATTCATTCTAGTTCATTTTTCATTTAATCCATTTTCCCTCCTTCCTTCCTCTCTATTGCTCTTTCTTCCTTCCCTTTTTGCTTTCTTTCTTCCTACTTGTGTTTTTGTCTTTCTTTCTTTCCTTCTTTCTTTCCTTCCCTTGCTCCCTCAGCTAAACTGCTAGACTGTAAAAATCTGTAACACCAGTCCCAACAGAGAAGATCTCCAAGTCTTTTTTTAAATGCAAAGGATTTAAAGATCTCAAATAAAAAGAGTCTCACTGCCGAACTTAAAAAGCAAATGGTTTACTGGTATGCCTGGAACAAACTAAGCAATGTTTAGTTCAAATATTTTTTATTAGGTGCATTTATTTTTGCCAAATGATGGTAAATGGACTGTACTTGTATAGCACCTGTCTATCTGATCAAGATACTCAACGTTCTTTACACATCAATCTGTGCCTCATTTACCCATTCATACAGAACTCTACTAGAACTCTACAAGTCTAATTGAACAAATCATTCTGAGACTAATCAGAGCTTTATCACATTCATACACCGATGGGTGTCCAGGCAGGAACGAGGGGTTCAGTGTCTTGCCCAGGAATGCTTCGTCATGTGACTACTGGTGGATTCGAACCCCCAACTCTTGCATTGGAGGACGACTGCTCTAACCACTCTGCCACAGCCGCCCAGATGATGAAACACTTGGTGGCTCTGTACATCAGCCATCGGCTGCATTGATTTCTAATAATCAGCTGTAGGGAAAGGGCAGCACGGTGGCACAGTTTGTAGATCTGCCATCCCTCAGCGAGCAGGTCCCCGGTTCAAATCCCGACCGGGAGCCTTTCTGGGTGGAGTTTGCATGTTCTCTCCGTGCATGAAAGGGCTTTCTCCAGGTACTCCAGTTTCCTCCCACAGACCAAAAACATGCATGTTAGACTGATGGTTAACTCTAAATTGTCTCTAGGTGTGAGTGAGAGGGTGAATGGTTGTTTGTCTCGTTTGTCCCTGTGATGGAACAAGATTGTCCAGGTGTCCCTTTTATCGACTGGAGACCTGTCCAGGGTGTCCACCGCCTCTCACACAGTGACTGCTGGACATGGGCACCAGTGACTCCCATGAACAGAAAAGGAAGAAGTGGTTCAGAGGATGATGGTGTTTAAGGCAACATGTCTTTACAGGGGAAAATATCTGGATTATTTAACAACAGCAAAGTTAACCTCAATTGTAATCAAATTGACTTTTATTTTCTATATGTGTGATTATTATGACAATTCCAGTAAGTTAAAACAGTTGCAGTCATAAAAATCATGCGGAAGTGAGAAAATAAATAATGTAAAATTGGGGAAATAGTGACCAATATTTTTAAATGAAGTACGATTCTGGTAAGAAGGCATGATGACAAAAAAGGAGATCACCATTATTAAAGGTAGTTTTGTTTGGCAACATCAATGATCAGAACCAGTGTTCTGGTTCCTTCTCACGGTCTCATACCTGTGTGGTGGCCCATTTCAAAATGAAAGGCCTCGTGAAGCAGTAAAAAAGGACATCCAGGAGCCTGAACAAGTCAGACTCAGACCTGACCAGGGGCGAGTTGATGTCCAGACAGTAACTCATGGCGTCATGGCTCCCTGCATGAACATGAACAGAATAATTACACATCCAAAAATAGAAAACTGGTTTGGCAACCAAAGATTCTTAAAGCTGTCGGGGCCTGATGGAATGAAGTTGTTCGTGGTTCTTCTTTTTAATACACTCAAACATCCTGAAATGCATAGTGGATGATTGCTAGATTGAGTAAAATAATCAACAAAACCTTGAGTTAAAGTTTTAAGTGCAAAAAGATGGCGTACTTTGGGTTGAATGTGTGACCAAGAGAACCCAAACCTGTTTGTCTTGTGTAGCAAAATGACAATTTTCAGCCTTTGAAAAGAGATTGGAAGACATGTGCTTTGTTTCTGCCAACTTAACCTATCAAAATACAACTTTAGTTAAAATTGCCATAAAGAGTTTGACCTATTTCACATATTTTTAATGGACAAAGTGTATTTATGAAATGCTCAAAGAAATAGAAACAAACAAAACAAAACTAGAAGAGTGATAACAACTCCCTGCTCGTGATGAAAACTAAACTAAATGAATAAAGTGAGAGTTGTAGCTACCAGGTATGGCCAGCTGAGTCAGAGGGATGTCCCACAGCTCCTCAGGTAAAGCAGACATCCAGTCCTGGCAGCTCAGCTCCATGTTGGACACTCTGAAACTCGGTCTGTGGAAGCTTTTTTAAAAGTCACATGATTCATCTGCTTTATCTCTTTTGTTTCAGCAACCTGCAGCAGCAGAGAGGCAGAAATGTGGAGTTTCCTGGTTTTCTGCTGACTGACAGCTGCAGCTGTGGGAGGGACATTTCTGTCACGATCCATTTAGGTGTGAACCCAAAAAGCAGGCAAGATGATCGAAGCAGGAGATGTATTTCAAAAATAAAACTTATTTATTTTTAAACAACACAAAAACAAAAGCTGGCGTGGCGGCAAAACTTTCAAACAAAGACTTTAGGCAGGCAGGCAAAAACAGAGGACCGTGATGTCTGTGACCAGAGCTGGAACCAAAGATTCAACAACAATGACTGAGCAAACTGCAGTGGCTGGCAGGAGCTTAAGGTGGAAGGAAACAGGTGGAAGGAATGAACACTGATTGCTAAGTTGAAGGCAGAAGGGGTGTGGTGAACAGTTGACTGACAGGAGTGGCTGTGAGAAAGACAGACTGCTGAAAAGCAAAACAGTAGGAAAAAACAAACAATGACATGAGGAGCAGAAACAAATCACAAGGAACAGAACAGAAGTCAGAAGGGCAGAAGAACAAAGAACATAATAGGAAGGGTCAGAAGACAGGAGCAGAGAAGGGTGACAGGCATTACTGGGAGGAACTAAATAGGATTGGATAAACAGGGAAAGCATGGTGCAAGAAGAAAGGAGCAGAGGAGGGTGACAAGCATTACTGGGATGAACTAGAAGGGTCAGAAGACAGGAGCAGAGACAGGAGGAGAGGAGGGGCATTACTGGGATGACACTGGGATGAACTAAATAGGAAGGGTCAAGCTAGGGGAAAGGTCAGGCTAAAGGGTCAGCGGGGCCTAAAGGGTCAGCGGGGCCTAAAGGGAGCGGGTCAGGCTAAAGGGTCAGCGGGGCCTAAAGGGTCAGCGGGGCCTAAAGGGAGAGGGTCAGGCTAAAGGGTCAGCGGGGCCTAAAGGGTCAGGCTAAAGGGTCAGCGGGGCCTAAAGGGTCAGGCTAAAGGGTCAGCGGGGCCTAAAGGGTCAAGGTCAGGCTAAAGGGAGCGGGTCAGGCTAAAGGGAGAGGGGAGCGGGTCAGGCCAAAGGGAGAAGGTCAGGCTAAAGGGTCAGCGGGGCCTAAGGGTCAGCGGGGCCTAAAGGGTCAAAGGGTCAGCGGGACCGCTGAACATGACATAGCCCCCCCGTTAAGGTCCGGCATCCTGACGGACCATCCAGAAAACAGGAACCCAAGCCAGAACAGGGCGGGGGGCAAACACAAGGACAGAGGGCAAAAAACCTAAACAAAAAACCGACAGGACCAAACCTGGGAGCAAGGAAAAACCAAAACATACATACACATAAACGGCCCTAGGCTACGTGCAAAACAAGGAACAGCCCGGGGGCTGTCCAGAGTGAAGCCAAAGGTCAGGCGGACGTCCCAGGGACCCTCCAGAGCGGGACCAGGGTTCGGGCGGACGTCCCGGGGACCTTCCAGAGCGAAGCCAAAGGTCAGGCGGACGTCCTGGGGACCTTCCAGAGCAAAGCCAAAGGTCAGGCGGACGTCCAGAGCCGGGCCAGAGTCCGAAGCAGGGCAGAACCGGGCCAGAGAGAGCGATGCTGACAGCCGGTGGGTCAGAGAGGGCGATGCTGGCAGCCGGTGGGTCAGAGAGGGCGATGCTGGCAGCCGGTGGGTCAGAGAGGGCGATGCTGGCAGCCGGTGGGTCAGAGAGGGCGATGCTGGCAGCCGGTGGGTCAGAGAGGGCGATGCTGGCAGCCGGTGGGTCAGAGAGGGCGATGCTGGCAGCCGGTGGGTCAGAGAGGGCGATGCTGGCAGCCGGTGGGTCAGAGAGGGCGATGCTGGCAGCCGGTGGGTCAGAGAGGGCGATGCTGGCAGCCGGTGGGTCAGAGAGGGCGATGCTGGCAGCCGGTGGGTCAGAGAGGGCGATGCTGGCAGCCGGTGGGTCAGACAGGGCGATGCTGGCAGCCGGTGGGTCAGAGAGGGCGATGCTGGCAGCCGGTGGGTCAGAGAGGGCGATGCTGGCAGCCGGTGGGTCAGAAGGGGCGGTACTGGCAGCTGCTAAGCCAGAAGGGGCGGTGCTGGCAGCTGCTGAGCCAGAAGGGGCGGTGCTGGCAGTTGCTGAGCCAGATGGGAGTCCTGCCGCAGCCGATACATGGTTGGGCGCCAACGATGAGGCCTCAGTGACGGGATCAGAACCCATGGCACAGAGCTGTGGGACCTCCTCCTCAGCAGCCGACGTGAAGAGCTGTGGAACCTCCTCTTCAGCAGCCGACGTGAAGAGCTGTGGAGCAGCCGACGTGAAGAGCTGTGGAGCAGCCGACGTGAAGAGCTGTGGAGCAGCCGACGTGAAGAGCTGTGGAACAACTGTGTCAGGCCGGAGACCCGTGGCCACAGGCTGAGGGTTTGCTTCGGCAGGTCTTAGAGCCCTCATCCTGCTCAAAAACCCCTTGTATACGGGAAGCCGAGCCATAGCAGGCTGAGAACACATAAAGCTCTCTGCAACAGAAAGCATAAGGTCAATGTTGTCTGGACTTGGATCGTCTCTGGCAGAGGTTAATAACCATAACAAGGTTTGGTTTATTAAAACAAAGTCGCTGGTCTGGAGCTGGGGTAAGGAGCCTGCAGGCGGTGAGTCGGGCGATATAGAGGTCTGTGGAGCCCCTGCGGCGGCAGCGGGCGTCATGGAGGTCTGTGGAGCCCCTGCGGCGGCAGCGGGCGTCATGGAGGTCTGTGGAGCCCCTGCGGTGGTGGCAACGGGCGACATGAAAGTCAGTGGAAACTCTGCGGCGGCAGCGGGCGACATGAAGGTCAGTTGAGCCCCTGCGGTGGCAGCGGACAGCATGAAGGTCTGTGAAGCCCCTGCGGCGGCAGCGGGCAGCATGAAGGTCTGTGGAGCCCCTGCGGCGGCAGCGGGCGTCATGGAGGTCTGTGGAGCCCCTGCGGCGGCAGCGGGCGTCATGGAGGTCTGTGGAGCCCCTGCGGCGGCAGCGGGCGTCATGGAGGTCTGTGGAGCCCCTGCGGCGGCAGCGGGCGTCATGGAGGTCTGTGGAGCCCCTGCGGCGGCAGCGGGCGTCATGGAGGTCTGTGGAGCCCCTGCGGCGGCAGCGGGCGTCATGGAGGTCTGTGGAGCCCCTGCGGCGGCAGCGGGCGTCATGGAGGTCTGTGGAGCCCCTGCGGCGGCAGCGGGCGTCATGGAGGTCTGTGGAGCCCCTGCGGTGGCAGCGGG
>JBBPBX010049401.1:0-25368 GCA_038048925.1 Garcialebias charrua
AACCATTGCGTCAACAGAGACGTGGAGAATCTGTTTGAAGATTGTGCTGATGATGCAAGTACCGGTAAATAAAATAAAAGCTGCAAAACAACACTTGAAAAAATGACTAAAATCACTAACAAAATCCTGATTTTAATGTCTTGAGAAGGTTTTGTACATAAGAATGTGTCAAACGTTCCAGTTTGTTGTCAAACATGATTAAAATTTAAAGATTTAAAACCAGCAGACTGCATGTTCTAAATATATTTTATAAAAAGACAAAATTAGATATGAAAATAATGTTCACATAATCCATAACGTTAAATAAAAATCAAACCAATAATCAGTAACATTTAAGTAAGGAGCAATTTTCCAGCTGAATGTTTTTACCTCAGCCCATGTGAATCGTACAGACGATGGAGTCACCACCAGTAAAGGCCACTCGTTCCTGTAATAAGCTGCGATGCAGATGGCCTGCACCGTCTTCCCCAGGCCCATGTCATCAGCCAGGAGGAGGCGGCCTTGCTTAGACACCGCAAAGCTGCAACCATGCAAAACATATTCAAAATAAGAACTAAAGTACTGACAAATTTAAAAACTTTAATTTGCACAAGACTGAGAAAATTATAAATAACGTGGCATTACTGTATTTGGTATTGAGTTATTGACTACACAATGCGGAGGAAGCAGTACCGGCTGCCCAGAGATACCTACTTGACTCCCTCCCTCTGGAAGGGCATCAGGCTGGAGGTGAGCGAGGGGTCGATGTTAGAAAGGTCTGCCTCAGGGACGACTAAAGACCTGGCCCCAGTCCCATCAAAGCTGGCAGAGAAGGCCTGGATTACTGCCCTGGGAAGAGGCTCCACCTCCACTGCTGCTATCCCACGGAGCAGATCCACTGAGTATGGAACACAGCACACTTAGACAAGATGGCAAATGACAAAAAGAAACAATGAAACGGTGTTACTCACGTAGTCTTTTGTAATCCTCAAGTGCAAAGCTCCACTTTCTGGTGGCCACATCTGCAACACAAGCAAATAGGTTTAACCTATAAGAAGCAATACATTAATTGAAAAAGTTGTGATTTTTACCATAGTTTTTGGTTGGCATTTGCTTAAACGCTGCTATGACTTCAGCATGGTAAAGGATGTCAACCTCAAACTTTGTTCGAGACACCAGGATGCACTGGCCCTGTACAGTGGCCCCAGGTTTCTGCCATCCGTTACAAAGTCTCAGCAGCGCCGACAGGGCTGCACCGTCACAAGGTCGGCTGGAAGCTGTAACATCCAACGCTTCCACTCCCTCCAGAGGCCTCAAGGACACAGAAGGAATGGCAGCTGCCTGATCCACTGCAACATAAGGTCAAGTAGATAAACATCTCAACTGATGCAACTCAGTTTGCTTTAGTGTCTGTGACATCATTTACAATCTACTTTGCATATAGTGACACAACATAAATGTCTCTATCCTTCAACTCTGTTCGTTTTAGCAAACAAAATGATATATTAATGAAAATTCTTTTCAAACTGAGTTTAAAATTAAAAACCGTGTTTCTTCACGGGGCATCAGACTACACGCGAATGCAACATCTGTGACGTAGGATGAAGAACGTCTTTAAAACGCCCCTTTTACATATTCAAGGCGGACAATAAATAAAAACCGACTAATTTAGCAATCTAAGTGAAGATTTGAGCTATTTGTCTTCAATTTGGGAAGCAGAAAGTTAGATGAACAAGAAACAGCAGGTTCTAATTTAAGTCTGCACCCGTATTTATTTGAGTCTTACCTTTTCAGGAAGCGAGGGAGCTCCGAGGGTGGGGGGCAGCTTTGTTTATTCCATACTTAATAATAATAATAATAATGAATTCCATTTATAATGCACTTTTCATTAATAAAAATCTCAAAGTGCTACAAATTGTAATAAAGCAAAGATCAAAATAAAACAAGTGATAAAATCAAATAAAATCAATAATAATATCGACTAAGATCAAGATAAAATCATGTGGATGCAGATTAGGCTTGCTTAAAAAATAAATAAAATAAAATCAAGTAAAATCAATAATGATATCAGCTAAGATCAAAGATAAAATCATGTGGAGGCAGAATAGGCTTGCTTAAAAAGAAAGGTCTTTATGCTGCTTTTAAAGTCAACCAGTGACTGTGGAGCTCTCAGGTCATCAGGGAGGGAGTTCCACAGGCGGGGGGCAGCCACACAGAATGCTCGGTCTCCCATGGTCCTCAATTTGGTCCGAGGAATATAAAGGAAATTACTGTTCTGTGATCGTAGAGACCGGGTGGATGAATATGGTGCAAGAATGTCCTTTAGATAGTCAGGTGAAGTGCCGTGCAAGCATTGATGGGTAATGAGAGCAGTTTTGTATTGAATTCTGTAGGTGACAGGAAGCCAATGGAGGTTATGGAGAATGGGTGTAATATGTTCAAATTTACGAACTCTCAACAGAATCCTAGCTGCACTGTTTTGAATGTATTGAAGTTTCTGAAGGTTTTTGCCAGGGATACCAATAAACAGGGAGTTGCAGTAGTCGAGCCTGGAGGAGACAAAGGCATGGACGAGTTTCTCAGCATCAGGAAAAGTCAGAGATGGGCGAAGTCTGGAGATGTTTCGAAGATGGAAGAAGCAGGTTTTAAACAGATGCTTAATGTGATTTTCAAATGTAAGATGAGAGTCCATTTTTATTCCAAGATTTGTAACAGAGGTGGAGAGGGGGATGTCTTGACCAGAGAAGGAGATTGTTGTTAAAGTTGATGTTTGTATCTGGTGAGGGGTGCCAATCAATATGGCCTCAGTCTTCGAGCAGTTTAATTGAAGAAAATTCTGATTCATCCATGCCTTTATTTCCTCCAGGCAGGCAGAGAGAACAGTGAGTGAAGACGGAGATAGGGATGATGATGATGTTCCAGTCCTGATGTAAAGCTGTGTGTCGTCGGCATAGCAGTGAAAAGAAATGTTGAACTGATTGATAATTTGACCTAAAGGCAGCATGTAGAGGGAAAACAGCAGGGGCCCCAGAACTGACCCCTGAGGGACACCACAGGAGACACCGACTGTCTGGGAAGTGGCATTGCCAAGGCTAACACATTCCAGCCTATCGGAGAGGAAAGATCTGAACCAGTCCAGGACAATGTCACAGAGACCGACCTCCACATGAAGACGGTGGAGGAGGATATTATGGTCCACAGTGTCGAAGGCTGCAGTGAGGTCAAGGAGGACAAGGATGGAGGGAGAACCAGTGTCAGCAGCCATGAGGACATCATTTGTTACTCTCAGCAGTGCAGTCTCAGTACTGTGAGCTGCTCTGAATCCAGACTGGAATTTCTCATACAGAGAGTGTTGTTGTAGGTGTTCCTGCAGCTGAGCAGCAACTGCTTTCTCCAGCACTTTGGACAGAAATGGGAGGTGGGAAATTGGGCGGTAATTAGAAAAAATGTCGGGATCCAAATTAGATTTTTTCAGAAGAGGCCTAATGATGGCAGTTTTTAGAGGCAATGGAACATGACCAGATTGTAGAGACTTGTTTATTATTTGTGTGATTAATGGGCTAATTGCAGAGTGATTGGATTTTATGAGAGACGAGGGGAAGGGATCCAGGGCGCAGGATGAAGGCTTCATTTTCTTGAGGATGGTCTCTACCTCACTCTGAACGACTTCATCAAAGCTGCTCAGGGTCCCAGAAAGCAGACGGGTAGATGGTACACTAAGATCAGGGAGGTTGTGGAGCTGAGATCTGATAGTGTCAACTTTGTTTTTAAATGATGAGAGGAACAGGTTGCATTTTTGAACAGAGTCCTCATGAGTTTGTTTAATGGGATTAAGCAGATGAGTTATTGTGGAGAAGAGCTGTTTAGAGTTTCCAGGGCAGGTGTTGATGATGTTGGAATAATATTTGGAGCGTGCTTCTTTAAGCGAATAGGCGTACGCTTTCTGATGTTCTTTGTACGCTTGCTTGTGCACAGAGAGACCAGATGATTTTACACGTCTCTCAATAGCACGGCCAAATACTTGAAGTATTTAGTACTTGAAGTATTTCACTACAGGACTTACACAGCAACCACCTCACTGGAAAAGCCCTCTGCATGGCAGGTGATCCCATACACCCACTACACAGCTGCTTCAGCCTGCTGCCATCAGGGAGGAGACTGAGGAGTCTCCAGGCTCGAACCAGCAGACTGAAAGACAGCTCTGTTCATCAGGCAGTCAGGATGCTTTATGGTGTAGTCACACCAAGCAGCGTTTGAGCAGCAGGAGCGTCCAGTTTACATGTAAAGTCAATGGTGGACGCGCTTCCAGGCACCTCCTGGCGTCTGGCGTCAGGTCGCGTGCGTGTTGAGCATGCTGAGAAGCGTTTTTCCGTGCACGTGAACCGGCTTCTGCCTCCAAACCGCGCATTCAACATGCTGAACATTTCGCGGTTCAAACTTTCAAACGCCGCTCAACTCTACCTGATTGGTTGGTGTGTCAACCAATCAGGGAGTGTCGGGGGGAGAAGAGAGGAGGAGAAGAGAGGAGGAGAAGAGAGCGCGAGAGTCCCTGTGTGACGCGGAAATGAGGGTGCGCGCGCACTATGTGACGTATTGTTTGTTGGTCACAGAAAAGACCCGCGAGTCGTGTACTATGGAAGAGAAACTCATTGTAGCTGTGTGTTCGCGACAATTCCTTCACGACCAGTCAAGTGTGCTCCACAGAGACGGAAATAAAAGGCTCCTCGCCTGGCGGAGTGCGCAAGACTCTGTGCGCAGGGCTCTGTATACCGGTAAGCTCCTCCCACACACCCAGCAGCTGTTTCGCATTCTGGCGTTCAGCTCCGAACACGCTGCATTCACAAGTGCGTCCACTTGCGTGCGTGTCGAGCTTTTTGGAGGTTGAAAAGCTGTTCGGTGTAACTACACCATAACTCTCTGCCTGCTCTGCCTCCCCTCCCACTTGTACTGCCTTAACACTAAAAACTTTCACACATTACCACACAACACAAAGTTTTTAACACTGGACTCTGTGTCATCAAAACGGGTTATTCACTCAACTCACGGTCATGTGCTCATTCAGTTTGCACTACTTCTCATATTTGCACTAATGTTTGTATTACATTACTGCCTATAGTCATACTACTGTTTACATTTATTACTACTGTTTACATTTATTACTACTGTTTACATTTACACTAATTTTTATATCTACACTTACTGCTGATATATATATATATATATATATATATATTCTTTTTATCAGCCTTATTGCAAATGCCACTTTACAGCTATACCAATATCAACTATCTCATACATATACTGTACTGTGTACATAAACTTCATATGCTGCTTTGTCACTCTATTACAAATGTCAATGCCAGAACTTCATTTTATTTTATAGATACAGTATACTTTTATACTACTATGCAAAAACTCAGGACAGCATTACACTTTTATTATTTCATTTTATGCTTATGTTTATTAAATGTTTTAGTGTTTTAGTGTTGGTGTAACTTTTTATACTTTTATACTACTATGCAAAAACTCAGGACAGTATTACACTTTTATTATTTCATTTTATGCTTATGTTTATTAAATGTTTTAGTCTTTAAATGGTTACTGTTGCACCGAAGGGACTGAGAGAAATGTAATTTCAATCCTGTGTATGTCCTGTACATATTGCAGTTTTGACAATAAAGTTGACTTTGACTATTTCATCTTTTGGGAAAGTGAAAAGGCTCACTTGTTCACTGATGATATTAGAACACCCAAATACGACACAACGTAATGGCATTTTTCAAGTTATACAAAAAAAGGTGATCTGCCAGAGAATGAGTACGGTATGCAATATCATGGCAAACGCAGACTGAGATGTTGCATTTGCGTGTAGTCAGATGTCCCGTGAAGAAACACAGTTTTCAATTTTAAACTCACTTTGAAAGGAATTTTCATTAATATATCATTTTGTTTACTAAAACAAACATAGTAATACAAGATACTGTATTTATGTTGTGTCGCTATATGCAAAGTTAAAAGATGATGTCACAGACACTTTAAAAAAGGTTAGCGAGTTTTTTCGGCAGATCCCCGTACTTAGCTGTCCATAGTCATCCAGACTGAAGTTCCATGTTTTTGTTGTTGGGTCTAAAGCAGAGAAAATATTGTGTTATTCCATGAGAGTGTGTATACTTGAGATTACAATTTAACCTATACCGGTACATACAGAAAACATTTTTTATTTTGGAGCATCTTCTCTGACTGTGGGTCTTGTTGCTCTGGCAGGATCTTACCATAGTTCCTTGAAGAGATGGATTTGAAAACAGAAATAAGCTCTACGTGGTAGCTTACTTCCACTCTGAAACGGTTCTCTGTATGAGGCACACACTTCCCCCTGACAGAGATGGCAGGCTTTTTTGCAGGCCCAGCAGTCAAAGAAGTGCAGGGCGAAGGCAGATGTGCTGCAGAAACGTGTGCAGATTTGCTGGCTTCCTTGTAAAAGGAGCTAACTGCACTTCCAGAGCTGCTGGAGGTGAC
This sequence comes from Garcialebias charrua, assembly GCA_038048925.1. Lineage (NCBI taxonomy): Eukaryota > Metazoa > Chordata > Actinopteri > Cyprinodontiformes > Rivulidae > Garcialebias > Garcialebias charrua. Next base: position 6,496 of record JBBPBX010049401.1, read on the forward strand.
AGTAGATTTAGGCTGACCTCCACCAAACAAGACAGGTCCATTCAGGTGTTGATCTGCCTGAAGATGAGAGCCACAAGAATTGTGCAAAGCTTTACTGTAAATTATTCAATTCTTTTCACTTTTATGTGCATAACTCACCTGTTTGGAAGAGTTTTTCAGAGCATTTTGGTTGATTTGACTGCCTGCCCCAGGAGGTTGCAGGGTTTGGTTGCTGAAGCTCTGAAAGTCCTTCTTGAAGGTTGGTGGACCACAGCGATTAGATGCAAAGCTGGAAGTTATGTGAGCAGCAGGAGCCAGTGAAACAGCCTGTTTGGGAGGCTGTGCGTGGACTGTAGAGCCACTGAACCCCGCTGAGGGTTGCTTGCTGGTGCCAGTAGCTTGTCCAAGTCTTTGAGCTCTCCGCTCCAAAGCTTTCCGTCGGTTCTCCTCAATCTTTCGCTGCTGCTCCGCAGTCAGCTGACTGGACATGTTCGCCGCTAGACTCCAACCAGCACTCCTTAAAACCTGAGCTAACCTTCAAGTTAAATTATCTATAAATGACAGATCCATGTAGCGATGACTTTGACGTGAAAACAAACAACGTTAGCCGCACTGCTCGATGCTACAAAACAGTTAGCAACCAAACATTTCAGGTTGTTTAAATTAAATCTTGCATAAAATTGGGGATTCAGTTTTGGAGGCTTAAATGATCAATATTATCTAAACTGCAGAAACTGTCAGATAAAATAAAAATAAAAAACTAAGCAAGATAAAGTACCAGACCAGTCACTAGCTGCTAACTTTAGCTGGCTAGTTCAGAATCAGCCGCGCAGGAAGTGACGTATGAAAACAAATCGGCACGCGCTATACAGACAAGGAGGTCCCGTTAATATTTAATATTTAATCTTACTATATATACTTTCACTACTCTGAAAGTTCTCTGTTTGGAGTTTCTTATTGATTTTATTTATTATTTTATTTTATTTGTTATTTGATGACATAGGCTAAAGACGATGTTATCTCAAGCGCCAACTGGAACAAACGCCCGTGCTGCATTTGTTTATGTTTGTTTATTAAATTTGTTCTTTTTTTTTTTTTTTACAAAAGAAACACAAGACAATCCCATAAATGATAATGTACAAAATATAAAAAAAATGAAAGGTAGCAGAAAGAAGAATAAATCTTATTATATCTGCCCCTTTTTTCAAACAATCAGATTAAACAATAATAATCTTCCACCAACAGTACAAAATGACTTACTCTTTCTAATCAGATTAAACAATAATAATCTTCCACCAACAGTACAAAATTACTTACTCTTTCTAATTTTCTAACTAATACAATACACAATACGTCATTTTATATATATTTTTTTAACAAATTCATTTTGATCATTTTCTTAAATGTAAACATTGACTTGGCATTTTTAACTTCATTCTCCAAGCCATTCCATAATCTAATTCCCTGGATTGAGGTAGAACGTCCCTTCAAACTAGTTCTGAATTGTGGTTTTATAAACATCTCTGTTCCCTTAAGGTTATAACAACTTTGTCTTTTAACAAAATGCATTTGGATATTTAAAGGTAATGCATTATTCTGAGCCCTATACATAACTGATAAAATATTATAATCTACCAAATCATGGAACTTCAATAACTTCAGTTGATAAAATAATGTACTTGATGGATGACGGTAATGTTTTCTAGTGATAATTCTTACAGCTCTTTTCTGTAATACAAAAATAGGCTTTGTGATTGTTTTACACGCATTCCCCCAAACATCAATACAATAGATTAAGTGTGGAACAATGATTGTGTTATACAACAAATACAGAGCTTTATCATTCAATAGGTCTCTGACTTTGTACAGTACTGCAATCGATTTAGCTATTTTTATTCTTACAGAATTTATGTGTTGTTTCCATGTCAGTTTGTCATCAATGATAACACCCAAAAACTTCACCTCACTCACTCTACAAATCTCAACACCCTCAATTTTGAGTGGAACATCAACAGTTTTCTTTAAAGTTATGCATTAATGCTCTTGTTTACATTTTTAGGTTATTTCACGTAAGTTTTGGATCATAATTGGTAGAAAATATATTCAAGAGTACGGTAACTCTGAGCATATATCTATGCTCAGATTCAGATAATTTTTTTTTTTTTTTTTTTTTTAAGAATTGGTACTCACCGGTGGTGAGAACCAATTCTTAAAAAAAAAATTAATCCTCCAATGATTTTTATTCCTCCCAAATATTCAACCTTTATTATGCAGGTTAATCCCATTGAGCCATGGGGGCTCATTTACAAGAGACCTGAATATATTCACTCTTATTGATATATACTGGAGATATTAGCTTGACAAAAGTTAGGCTATTTTTATTTAAAGAAAAAAAGCTACTTTTCTTGTGGCACATGTGGTGTAACGAAATTGTGAACATAGGGTCTCAGTTACATCCAACAAAAGTATAAAATGTAAAAGAAAATCGAAAAGGAAAAAAAAGCTAAGTCTGGTTCTCTGGATAAAAAAACAGTAGAAACATTTCGTCTTTCATCCGAAAGACTTCCAGTCTGAGGTGCTGTGTTCAGCTCAGTCTTATAAATAGCACCCTCTCACAGTGGATCAACCAGTTTGCTGCTGACAGCCAAAACCAGCTGCTCACATGATCAAGGAGGACCATCAGCCCAACAATGAATTGTTAGCACCCTGATGGTCACAGAGGAACACCTTGTAACCGTGACTTTCCTTCCCTCCATTGATTACGAGGACATTACATGAATGCTCCTACAAGCACCCTGCAGATGTTGGATGTTGTCTATCATGGTGCACTAAGATTCATAACTGGCTGTGATTATCGTACCCACCACTGCACCCTGTATTCACTGGTTAACTGGACATCATTAACCTCACGCAGACTCTTCCACTGGTACATTTTCATCTTTAAATCACTTCTTGGTCTGCTGCCCTCATACATCTCTTCCTACATGTCTCTGCGTGAGTGCAGCTACAGCGTGCGCTCTCAGGACATGATTAATAATAATACTGTACTTTATTTATAGAGCCCTTTAAAACAACCACAGCTGCAACAAAGTGTTGTACACATAAAATCAAGAACATATAAACACATAAAAATGAAACAGTTGTTAAAACATTAAGATCAATAAAAACAGTGTTGAACAAATTCAGTGTGTGCTAAAAGCCAGTGAGTAAAATTTTGTTTTTAGACGAGTTTTAAAAATGGACAGTGAAGGAGCTTGTCTGACGGGAAAAGGGAGATTGTTCCACAGTTTTGGAGCAGCAACAGAAGCTCTGTCTCCTCTGAGCCTCCGTTTGGACCTCGGCACCTCCAGGAGCAGCTGATCAGCTGATCTGAGGCACCGAGCAGGAGAGTATGGGTGAAGCAGCTCAGAGAGGTAGGATGGAGCAAGACCATTTAAACTTTTAAAAACAAATAAAAGAATCTTAAAATGAACTCTAAAATGAACAGGCAGCCAGTGGAGTGAAGCCAGAGTGGGGGTGATGTGCTCCCTCTTATGAACTCCAGTTAGAAGGCGAGCAGCAGCGTTCTGGACCAACTGGAGACGTCGGAGGAAGGACTGGCTGACTCCAAGGTAAAGAGCAATACAGTAATCCAGCCGAGAGGTGATGAAGGTATGGGTTACTGTTTCCAGCTGCTGCTGTGATCCCCTGCAGTGTTCCGTCAGTGAGGACTGAACTTGGCAAAAGGGCCTTCTCCTACTCCGCTCCTGCTTCCTGGAATATCTTACAAAAAGATCTGAAGCTCTCGGCCTTGACCTCTCTAAATGGCTGGGAATCTGTTGGAATCCTGGCAAAAACCAATGCAGACATGTTCCTGTTTTTGATTGTTTCAAAAAAAAATCTGTATGCCTCTTATGATTGTCTATTGTTCAAGGAAAATCTACTGTTGCTGTTGTCATCATTATATTATAATAATAATAATAATAATAATAATCATCATTTTATTTAAAATTGCCTTTCAGGACACCCAAGGACACTTAACAAACCAATACAGTGTGATACAGAGCAAACATTATCAGCGACAAATTGAAATATAAAATACATAAAGGATATAAAATGGAAGATAATAAAAATACATTTAGTAAAGTTAGTGATAAGCTAGTCTAAAGAGATGGGTTTTCAGGGCAGTCTTGAACAGAGAAAGGGAGGTGGTGTTTCGAAGGTCTGGCGGTAGGGCGTTCCAGAGGTGAGGGGCAGAGCAGGTGAAGGCCCTGCTCCCCATGGTGGAGAGGCGGGCAGAGGGTACATGGAGATGTAGCGAAGAGGAGGATCTGAGAGAGCGTGATGGGATGGAGATTTGTAGGAGGTCAGATAGATAAGGAAGGGCAAGGTTGTGGATAGCTTTGAACGTGAGGAGTAGAATTTTGAAGATGATGTGTGATTTAACCAGGAGCCAGTGGAGCTGCTGCAGGACAGAAGTGATGTGGTTATAGTAGGAGGTTTGAGTGATGACGGGCAGCTGAGTTCTGGACCATCTGTAACTTGTGGAGAGATTTGTTGGGGAGGCCGTAGAGAAGGGAGTTGCAATAGTCAATACGGGAAGTCACAAGGCTGTGCACCAGGATGGCTGTGGAGCGGGGTGTGAGAGAAGGACGGAGACGGTTAATATTACTGAGGTGGAAATAGGCAGACCGAGTAACATTGTTGATGTGTGAAGTGAAGGAAAGAGTGGTGTCGAGGATGACACCGAGACTCTTGACCTGAGGGGAAGGGGATAGCAGAGAGTTGTTAAACTGTCCTTAAACTGGACAGTCTGGGGCTGAACACCTCAATGTGTAACTGGCTGCTAGACTTCCTGACCGGGAGACCACACAGTACGGGTCGGGAGTAACACATCCAGCACCATCACATTGAATACAGGAGCCCCACAAGGATGTGTGCTGAGCCCCCTTCTATTCACCCTGCTAACACACGACTGCACACCATCGTACAGCTCCAACCACTTCATCAAGTTTGCGGACGACACAACAGTGGTAGGTCTCATCAGCAACAACGATGAGACGGACTACAGGAACGAGGTGAGCCGCCTGGCCTTGTGGTGTGGACACAACAATCTCACTCTCAACGTGGAGAAGACAAAGGAGATTGTTGTGGACTTCAGGAAGAGGGATGCCCAACATGCCCCTCTGACCATCAACAGCACCGCAGTGGAGAGAGTAGACAGCACCAAGTTCCTGGGAGTGCACGTCTCAAAGGACCTGTCCTGGAGCAGGAACACTGCATCACTGGCCAAGAAGGCTCACCAGCGCCTCTACTTTCTCCGCAAGCTGAAAAGGGCTGGAGCTTCAACCCCCATCATGTGCACCTTCTACAGAGGTGCCATAGAAAGTGTCCTGACCAGCTGCATCACGGTGTGGTTTGGTGCATGCACTGCATCCTGCCGCAAGAGCCTCCAGCGCATCGTGAGAGCAGCTGAGAAGATCGTCGGCACCTCCTTGCCCTCACTGCAGGACTTACACAGCAAACGCCTCACTCGGAAAGCCCTCTGCATGGCAGGTGATCCCACACACCCACTACACAGCTGCTTCAGACTGCTGCCATCAGGGAGGAGACTGAGGAGTCTCCAGGCTCGAACCAGCAGACTGAGAGACAGCTCTGTTCATCAGGCAGTCAGGATGCTAAACACTCTGCCTGCTCTGCCTCCCCTCCCATTTGAACTGCCTTAACACAAAAAACTTTCTCACACATTACCACACAACACAAAGATTTTAACACTGGACTCTGTGTCATCAAACGGGTTATTCACTAAACTCTCGGTCATGTGCTCATTCAGTTTGCACTACTTCTCATATTTGCACTAATGTTTGTATTACATCACTGCCTATAGTCATACTACTGTTTACATTCAATGTTTACATTTATTACTACTGTTTACATTTACACTACTTTTATATCTACACTACTACTGATACATATACAGTATTCTCTGCCTTATCTAAGGATGCCAAATGTGCCAGTATGCTTATGTTCATTAAATGTTTAATGTTTTAGTTTGAGTTTTAGTTTTAGTGTTGGTGTAAATTTTCATACTTCTATACTACTATGCAAAAACTCAGGACAGTGTTACATTTTTACTATTTTATGCTTATGTTTATTAAATGTTTCAGTGTTTTAGTGTTTAAATGGTTACTGTTGCACCGAGGGACTGAGAGAAACGCAATTTCAATCCTGTGTATGTCCTGTACATTTTTGCAGTTCTGACAATAAAGTTGACTTTGACTTTGACTTAAGGGGGACGAGAAGATGTTCTGATTTTGAAATAGAGTTTTTGGTACTGTAGCCGGACGGGTAAGGATAAAAATAGGGAACTTTGGTTTAAAAAATAAATAATCTATTTTTAATAAAAGAAAGTGAATTTGGTTAGAAACTTTACTAAAAGTTACCCTTAAGGCACATGGATCCGTTGCAGAGGAGGCTTGAGACAGATTCACACACTGGCACCAATTAAATTGCACAATTGTTTAATTACATAAAATACTAAATAGTTACAGTTTTAAAAGGCAGTTCTCGCTCAGTTAAAAAGTGCAATTCATATCAGTACTCTAAAACAGGAAGGAAAATCAACACACACACACACACACACACACACACACATTCCCACACACCAAAACAGGATTTCTGTCACCGCCTGGAGGGATCCTTTTATGATCACACGACAGTCCAAAGTCCACCCTGGTATGATCTGTCGCTCCGGAAGAGACGCCACTCCAGCCGACACCCGCTCAGTTAGTTGAGCTGGACATCGGTCCAGTTCAGCCCGCAGGACGCGTGACGCAGCCCGCTCCACGCCGTCCAGACAGCGGACACCAACACAGGACCAGTCGGCAGTCGAACGACCCAGATGGAGGGCAGAACCAGTCGGGACCATCCGGACAGCAGCAAACACACAGCAAGGACAAACAGCAGGGGGACTAAAACAATAAATATTTACATTAAAATCTAAAAAGTATAAAACAGAAAGATACACTGGCGCTTACTCACCACCGAGCTGCTCCACCTCTAACAGGAGAGGGAAGCAGGAAGCTTGTAATTATGGTCGCGAGAACAGTAGATCATCGCGACCATGCACCCGCTAGCACGACACAGCTAGCAACCGCCGCCGGAAGGCGGATGACGTGTGTCAACCCTGAGAACTGGGCCCGTTTTAAACAGGAAGCCAGCCCCAGACCCACCAATCGCATCGCAGCAACTGTGGTGCATTTAATGTCCGCAGAACATCCTACCACAGTACCAACAACAATGATTTCTGTTTTGTTGCTGTTTAGTTGAAGGAAATTGTTAGAAAACCAGTGATTTAGCTCGTTGAGACAGTCGGTGAGGATGGAGGGTGGGTGGGTGGAGTTAGGTTTTGATGACAAGTAGAGCTGCGTGTCATCAGCATAGCAGTGGAAATGGACGCCGTATTTGCGGAAGATGTGACCTAGAGGAAGGAGGTAAATGATGAAGAGGAGGGGTCCGAGGACAGAGCCTTGGGGGACACCCGTGGAGACAGGGGAAGACTGGGAACGGAAGGATTTAAGCTGAATGAATTGAGTGCGGTCAGAGAGATAGGAGTTGAACCAGTCTAACGGGGTACCTGAGATGCCAATGGAGGTTAGTCTGTTGAGGAGGATAGAATGACAGATGGTGTCGAAGGCAGAACTTAGATCAAGAAGAATGAGGATGGACAGAAGACCAGAGTCAGCAGCAAGAAGGAGGTCGTTAGTAATTTTTACTAGAGCTGTTTCGGTGCTATGGTGGGGGCGAAATCCAGATTGAAACTCTTCATAAATGTTGTTGTTGGACAGGTGAGAGTGAAGTTGACTAGCAACAGTTTTTTCAAGGATCTTGGAGATGAAGGGCAGATTGGAGATCGGACGAAGATTACTGAAGTTGGTGAAGTCAAGACCTGGTTTCTTGATGATGGGGGTGATGGCAGCAGATTTGAAGGCTGTGGGAACAATGCCAGAGGTTAGGGAGGAGTGGATGATATTAGTGATGATAGGGAGCAGAGACGGGAGACAGGATTTAACAAGAACTGTGGGAAATGGGTCAAGTTGACAGGATGAGGACTTGGACTTGCTGATAATGTCAGCAATGTCATCAGCAGAGGGGAGGGAGAAGACAGAGAAAGGGAGGGAGGGAGGGGGGAGTTCAACAAGGATGCTGGGGGCAGTATTTGGACCAAGGTGTTTATGAATAAAAATTATCTTTTCATTGAAATATGACATCATTCTTTGTTTGTAGACAGGTCCCTCTTGTAAATGAGTCCTCGAGGCTCAATGGGATTAACCTGCCTAAATAAAGGTTGAGTGAATGATACTAGCAATAACAGCATTGTGAGAGGGGGACAGTTGAATGTCCAGAGGACCAGACTGAGCTTTTTTATATTTTTCTACCTGGATTATTGAGCATGCATCATGCAAATAATCAGTACCGTAATAAGGTCTAAGATATGAACTAAGAAAAACGTTGACTAAAAATATGCTAAGCACTAGTAGTATTAACAAGATGCAGTGTTACACGACAACCGGATACAAAAAGGTGAATGTTTATTTACAGTGCAGGAAAACGTGATGGTTTGCTGTGGAGAAGCGGAGGACAAGATGAGTCTCTTGAAGATAATAGATTTTATGTTCTTTATAGGCAGAAGTTTTTCTTACCGTGTTTGTTTGTTGCAGGTGGCACCGAGGTGGAGAGGAGGCTGTGTTCAGTGACGAGAGGGAATCCAGAGAAGGTATCTGTCCAGATGTTGTGTCCAGAGTGTGGTTAGCTGAGCTGAGTTGGCTGTGCAGGTTTTGACAACCAGATCCAGCCAGAGGTCCAAGAAGAAAACGAGCAGATCCACAGGAACAGGAAACAGAACTGGAGGCAGAACAACAGGTTAGAAAAACTCGAGAGGCTGTCTGTCACAGAATCACCCAGGGTAATCAATGCTCCAGCGTAGGATGATTGTCTGACCGGGGTTTAAATAGTGCAGCGTAAACAGGTCTGGCAGATGAGGTGCAAGTATCGTCAATCAGCTGAAAAGATGCAGAGTCGACGAGCAGGAAAGAGAGTGGAAACTGAGAATCCCACAAGTATAAAAACAATACGCCGAACAGCAGCACGAACATGAGTCTGTGTGAGCAGATGAGCACAATGAACACAGCAGCATGAAACAGATCAGCAGCATCATGACGTGATTCTTCACAGTGATTATCCTGGTTAGAGATTCATGAGTCTAACAGCCTCAGGGTACAAGCTGTTCCTCAGTCTAGTGCAGGGGTGCCCAAATGGGGCCTGCGAAACTGTCTTCATTATTATATTGAAATTTCCTTTGAAGAATCAATGTGTTTACACTCACTCATTCCAAGTTTAATGCTAGATGGAAAGTTGGCCCAGTGACTAGTGTGATGACACTACACAGCTGGAGTGACTAATTTGTGCTTTTTTATTTTTATTTTAATAATTTATATTTTATTTTGACAGACTTCATACTGTCTCTCAGCAGTTTCTTGCAGCTGAATAACATTTCCTTTGACAAAGCTGAGCATCATGTAGGTGCCCATCACACACCCTTCTTGGGCACCCCTAAATTTTAACTCAGCATCTCTAAAAACTTAAGAAACCATCATTAGGATTTTGTATGGAAACAGTTCTCAAACCTTAGATTCACCAAAATGTTGAATAAATGTTGGATAAATATGGAATAAATAAGTAAGTAAGTAAACTTTATTTATATAGCACCTTTCACAGATATAAAATCACAAAGTGCTTTACAAAAGAAATACACATAATAAAATCATACTAAAATCATACACTCTTAAAACATGCTGTACAAAAAGATTACACATGATAAACTCTAAAATCGATAAGTACAATTAACCATAAGCCTGTTTGAAAAGATAAGTCTTAAGACTTCTTTTAAATGCATCAGTCGACTCGGAGCCGCGCATTGTTAGAGGGAGAGCGTTCCAGAGCCTCGGTGCCACCACCTGAAATGCTCTATCACCACGGGTTTTAAAATGGGTTCTAGGGACCGACAGCAGTAGCTGATTAGAAGACCTCAGAGTTCTAGACTGACAAAGAGGCTTCAAAAGATTGAAAACATATTTGGGAGTCTCACCATGGAGTGCTTTAAAAGTTAAAACCAAAATTTTAAAATGAACCCTAAAATATATCGGAAGCCAGTGGAGAGAGTACAGAACAGGAGTAATATGATCCGTTCTGCGGGTTCCAGTCAAAAGTCTGGCTGCAGCGTTCTGAACAGACTGAAGAGAAGCCATGGTGGATTTACTTATCCCTACTAAAAGGCCGTTACAATAATCCAACCGAGAAGAAATAAAAGCATGGACAACCATTTCTAATTCTGTCTTAGATAAAATAGCTCGCAACTTTGAAATGTTCCTTAAATGATAAAAACAGTTGCGAACTAACAGTTTACAATGACTGTCCATTGACAGAGAGCTGTCAAAGAGAACACCCAGATATCTAAGGTTGTTTTTGTTCGAAGGATTTAAGAACCCAAGATGCTTCCTTATTTCCATGATTTTATCATCTGGAGCAACGATAAGTGTTTCAGTCTTAGCAGCATTTAACTGCAAGTGGTTGTCATTAAGCCAAATTTTAATGTCAGATAGGCAGTTACTGAGTTCAGTCAATTTGTAAAATTCAGACAATCGAAAAGAACAGTAGATTTGAATATCGTCTGCATAGACATGGTATGAGACGTTACTGTAGCGATCGAAAATAAAACTCAATGGGCGAATGTACAGTAAAAATAAGAGTGGGCCCAAAACTGAACCCTGGGGCACCCCATAGGACAGCTCAGAAACATTAGAGTGAACATTGTTCATAAAAACAGTAAAAGACCTATCAGACAAATAAGACTTAAACCAGTTTAAAACAGTGCCAGAAATACCAAACAGAGCTCTCAATCTGTTGATAAGAACAGTGTGATCCACAGTATCAAAAGCTGAAGTCAGATCCAGAGCAACAAACACAGTGTAATGTCCAGAATCAGCTGCCATCAACACATCACTGGACATTTTTAATAATGCTGTTTCTGTGGAATGCATTCTGTGGAATGCAGTCTACGAAAGCCTGATTGGAAATTGTCCATAAGTTCCTTTTCCTCCATAAAAAAGTGCGCCTTTTTGAATGACAGCATTCTCAAACAGGCCAGTAAAATCTATCAGTTTTTTGCACGAGTCACACCACCTGTCAATCAGTCCAGTAGGCATGTCAGCAACTGACCAGTCAGTGACTGACCAGTCAGTGACTGACCAGTCAGTGAATGACCAGTCAGCGACCTCAATTTGTCCTGAAGTGAACGTCTTTTACCTGCAGAGCTGCAGCGGTGTTGCATTAAGAATGATTTGCAGTCAGAGATTTCAATAATAACAGAGTTTACATCTTTTGTTTCATGTTGATTTACTGTAATAAACCTTTGTAAAATACACCAGAATGCAGGAAATGGCATCTACTTTGTACTTTATTCAAAATTCTCTGGAGGAGGACCCCCAGACCCTCCACCACCACCAGCCTGTTCTGTAATGTTCTTTATACAGAATGGAAGGATAAATAACTGTATAATAAATAAAGGACTTTACTTAAAGAAGTATTTGCATTTCATGTATTGTATTATTGCATTTGGTCCACAGCCCTCTGATAAATTTTAAATGTGGCCCTTTCAAGGAAAAAGTTTGGGTACCCCTGGTCTAGTGGTTCTACACATAATGCTCCTCAGCCTCCTGCCTGAGGGGAGTGGTGCAAAAAGTGTGTGTGCAGGGTGAGTGGGGTCCTGATGCAGGAGCCCATCCAGCGTAAAACAATGACCAAATCTTACATGAGTTTGCTAGCTGTGGAGAACCTTGAAGAAAGGAGAAGCTGAATGAACAACTTTTTTTTAAATTCTTCTAACTTTCTGGTGAATTTCAGATACAGGTAGTCCTTGACTTACGACGGCCTCGACTTACGACGTTTCGCGGTTACAAACGCCCTCCCATTGAAAAGCATTGTTCGAGTTACGCGGTTTATGCGCCTTTACACCAAAAAATACGGTACCAAAACTCAGCAGAAATTTACAGGAGGGAGGGGGGAGCTTGACGCGCTCAGTGAAAACTTACAGGAGCAGGAGACCTCATTGTTTGGAGACCGGAGCAGACCTTACTGTAAAACTCTGGACTGTTGGACCGCGTATGGAAATACAGGAGGCCTTATTGTTTGGAGCGGAGGTTTACGAGGCAGAGAGGCTACAGCTGAGCAATGAGCTAACATGCTAACAGATGTTGCTGTAAACGCTGTGGACCGTGTGAAGCTGCAGGAAGCTGCAGAGCTCACCAGCTCCCAGTAAGAAATTAACTCTTTTTTTTCCCTTCATTATGGCTCCGAATGTGTGCTTTTTGATAATTATGTAGGGTAATGTGTTAGGATAGGCTAAGTGCTTGGTAAAAACACAGTACTGTATGTATGAGGTGCATGCCGTTTGGACGTATGAGGTGCCGTTTGGACGTATTTTCCAACTTACGTTGATTTTTGAGTTACGAACGGGCGTAGGTACGGAACCCGTTCGTAAGTCAGGGACCACCTGTATGTGTATCATTAGTAACATTGTTACAAATTCTTATTTGATAAAGATTAGTCAAGAAAATTGCTAAAACTGGTATTTTCCATTGTGGTTAAAATGCTAATAATATCCATAATTTTGTACAAACTGTAACCAAAATGAATTGAATTACCATTCATGTTTTGGTGGGTTTGGACCGTAAGTGACCTATATTAACCATCAATGAATATATTCTAAAATCAAATTGAAGTTGAGCACCGAAAAGCTGTTTTATCCTCAAACATTTAGAAAAAAAACACATGTGTTGTGTTAACTAGAGCCCAATTTTCAATGAAAAGGAATGTTTAATCAGAAAGTGCTGATTCTTTGTTTCACCACACTTAAAGCTATTTATGAAAGTGTGCAATATTTTTCCACTACCCTCTCATGCTGTCATGGTTGACTTATTTTCAGTGCCTCTCTAATCAGGCCTACTTTGCACTTGAGATGCTATGTAAGAGCCATCAGCTGCAATTTGCTGCCAGAATAGAAAAGCAGCAGGAGTGAGAGCTCAACGTAGCAGTTTAAAGTTGGCAATTCATTAAGGGTCGCCCCATGATCACTAACCTGACTGCAATCACATATGACTTCTTGTAGCCCTTTGAGATTTTTATTAATGAAAAGTGCGGTATAAATTGAATTCATTATTATTATTATTATTATTATTACAAAAGATGGAGGACACGTCTTGTGGCAGAGTACGACTTCAGGTTATATCGAGTATCTGGTCATGTTGCTCAGCTGCACATAAAACAGTTACTCTGTGTTGGTCCACTCTACTCTGCACTTTGAGATTTTTATTAATGAAAAGTGCATTATAAATGGAATTCATTATTATTATTATTATTATTACTCATTTTGTCATTTATCTTCAAAATGTCACATTTTTCAAATTGACCAAGTTTTTTTTTTTTTACGTGAGCAAACATGTCATGATACAAACCATATTTAATGGAAATTTAAAGGTTGTTTTAAAAGTCACAAGTACATTGAGAAGAATGTGAAATCTTGATGTCCCATTTCATGAAGGAATTTCAAAAATATTCCTTTTCTCCATTTCCTTTGAGATTATTCTTCATTTTACAGAATGGCCTCTTCAAAAAGTGCCATTTTACTTGTTTGTGTATGATCAATGTACTGCTGTGAGCATTTGTTCTGCTCCTCTGCTGAGAGGTGCCAGACGGAGCAATAGTGTTTTTGCTCCTGTCTGAGTGTGACTGGTACCAAATATATCATTGGGTGAATTTCAACAAAACTCTCAGGAAATAATCATTGGATGTAACATTTAGACCCAATATATTTCAATATGGCCATCACACCCAACTCACCTAAGAAAATACAAAAAATGACTATAACTCAGGTGATTTTACATATTTCAAGCTAAAATGTGATGTGGCAGTGGCTGCGAGGTTTGACAACGCTTAGCATAACATATTACAATGTTACTATAATTAAGGTTTGACCAAAACAGCTAAAACTGCCATTTCTCAACATATGATCTTCAATGTTTATTTTCTAAATTAACAGGTTTTATACAGTTTGTATTACTGTAATTTCCGCCCTTTAAATCGCTCCGCCCCATAAGTCGCTTTAGTCCAATATGTCCAATAAACTGGAAAACTCTATAAACGTGTCGCACCTCCGTATACGTCACATCTATTATGCGTCACCGCTGACGCGTCGCGTATGATACGCTGCATATGGCGGCCACAGGAGCGTGCACGGAAAGACTTTAACAAGATTAACACGGTAAAAACAATTACAGGTATTTGTTTGCTGCAATTTATAGCAAAAATGGGTCTTTGCTTAACCTTTCCTTAATAAATGCACGTAATTGTCAAATCAGCTGGATTTAAAAAGTAGTTTTGCTATGTGCATGCGTAGTGAGTGGATACGCTTCATTTCTTTAAAATTTAGCAAGATAAACACTTAAAAATATATATTTCTTAGCTGACATTATAGCAAAAGTGTTTCTGAGCTTAACTGTTCCTTAATAAATTCACGTAATGGTCAAATCCGCTCTATTTAAATTGTTTCGCTTTGACGTCTTCCAAACGGTCGCGCACGCTGTGAAAATAAATTATAAATAAATCAAATTTTAGCTCAAACATCTCCTACAGCTAACAGTTTGTAAATATCCATCCAGTGATTACTTTCTGTAAGTTTCATCAAAATCTGTCGTGTGGTTCTTGAGCTATTTTTGCTATAACAAACACTAGTTCAGACCTACCTCCAGAGTTCAGGAGGCCGGGCTGCGACAGAGTGAGTCCGAGCAGAGGAGGCTTTTTTCGGACACATGAGCTGGGAACGGTCGGTGGACCCTAGCGGCCGAAAGTGGTACTGCTCCTTTTTTTCATCAGAATGAATGGAAACTGTCATATCTCAGCCGAAAATTGGTCTAAAAATATGGGGGAAAATCCATAAATATGTCGCTTCGCCCCATAAGTCACATGACATGAAAATTAGTTTTTTTTTAAACTGCGACTTATAGGCCGGAAAATACGGTAATAAACAGCTTTGTGTAACCTGATATAGATATGTAACATAACTGTATTCAGCACAAATTATTTAAAAAAAGCAAATGTGTGATGTTAAATTAAATATTACATTATGTTTTCATTCAACACATCTCAATTGGATTATTCTAGATTATTTTTTTCCCACAATTTGTTAAGAGTGTGTTGGTTTTAGTTATGAAGCACCTCCCCTCTTTGATGGTTCTTGCATTTTGAGCCCAGTCCGTATATGAACCCTGTCCGTGCGCGTGCAGTGCGCACAGTTGAGGGGATGGCTCGCCTGCTTGCATCACCGTGCGCCGGTGACGTGCTGCGTCTGGGAGCTGTCCCAGGCATCGTGGTGCTGAAGCTGCAGCACCGACCCAGCAGCCAATGATCGCAGGACAATCCGGGGCCACGGATGCTGGAGCAGGACGGTCCAGCTGGATCTTACTCGATGGATCTAAAACCCGGACGTGGAGATCTGAGGATTATGGAATGAAAGCTTCACGGGGAGACGCGTGAACGAGCCGCAGTCTGCACTGGGGGAAAAAAAAAAAAAGCAAAATAAATCCTGAAATTGTAGAGATCTGTGTAGCTAAGCAGGTAAGGCAGAATCTGCTTCACACCATCGATTGGCTTCATTAACAGCTCTGAGCTGGAAACGCGCCTCTCGTTGCAGAAATGTTGATTTTGCATATTTGTTTTCGAGCCTTTGTGCAGGTTTAGATATTGTAGAAGTCTGTCTTAGTTTATGTTGTATAGCTGCAGACCATTCAGGCCATGCAATGACCGAACAGCCTGGTTACATGAATGTATGTTCCCACCAGTCTAACATTTGACTTTCCTCTTCTTCGTTTAGTGAACTTAATGGCTTCAGACACTTGTTTGCATCCATTGGATTTATTTTACACCTTCGTGAGGAGGAAATAAAACGGAATAAGACACCTTCAAACTAAAACAAACAAAAAAGCAGCTACAAAAAGCCCCCGGACAGACGGTGGAAAACGCCCGCAGTTTCACCCAGCGACACATGAAGAGGTGTTTTCTCATGACAGCGCACGAGCACCTTGGTGTGCAGGTGCTGTGATCTGCCGGGGCATGCTGAAGAGCCGCTGCTGCGTCCTGCTCGGTGACCTCAGGGTGCTCCTGCTCGGGCCACCGGCGCCTCCGACCCCCATGAGCGGACAAGCGTCGGAGGAGGCGAGCGCCCCGGTCCCGGACAACAACAACACGTTGGCGGGGGCCGGAGCCGCCGGGGCCCCGGGCGGGGGCTGGGTGGACGCGGCGGAGCTGTCGGCGGCGCTGCGTGGCTGCAGCAGCTCCTCTGATGACTGCTCGAAGGGCAAGCTGGAGGAGAGGTTCTCCCTGAACAGCTACACGGAGAGTGGCTTCAGGACGCCCCTGTGCAGGATCTGCTTCCAGGGACCAGAACATGTGAGTGGACGCACCCTGATGCATCAATAATCCAGAAAAGTCTAAAAAAGCTAAGTCTAGTCCTCTGGACATTCAAAAAACTAAACAAAAACAAAAAAAAACGTAGAAACGTTTCGTCTTTCGTCCGAAAGACTTCCTCAGCAGGGTTGCCAGATCTCCAGACCGAAACAAGCGGCCAGCTCCTTGAAAACAAGCCCAAACAACCGGCTCGCTCTTTCAAAAAAGCCCCAAAAAACCCCAACTGGCAACCCATCCCATTGTGTAAAAAAAGGCCATTTTTAAACTGTATAAACATATTTATTATGGCATTACATATAACCAGCAAAATTATACATTGAAGAACGTATTATTCTAAAAAATAAAAATACATTTTGCATTTTTATACATCAGCATTGCTTAATGGCATAGCAAGCAGAGACAGAGCAAATAGGGCAATTTCACGGAAAGCCTGCTCTCCATTGCTGTCTATTCAGCACTTCAACCCAAAATGCCTCTGCCTGGATGTCATCCTTGTTTGTCCATGGGTGGTAACAGCCTGATACTGTGTGTCAAGAGCTTCAAGAGTGCCAGAATAAAGTTTCAGAAGTGACATACTGTATGTCGAAGTTGTTGTTTTGTTTGTGACAGAATGACAGTTGGTTGTGATCCAGTCTTGAAGAGCACGCCCTTTCTCCCAATCTTTATTATATTTTTTCCATATTTCTTAGAGCTCATATTAGCGTTGTCTTGGCTAGACAAAGAATAAAGACAAAGAAGAGCAATGTTGCATTCGCGTGTAGTCGGATGTCCCGTGAAGAAACACGGTTTTTAATTTTAAACTCACTTTGAAAGTAATTTTCATTAATTTATCATTTTGTTTGCTAAAAACGAACATGATACAAGATATATATGTTGTGTCACTATATGCAAAGTTCAAAAATGATGTCACAACAATACCTTTAAAATAACTTCAGGAGTTCGGCTTTGCGCCAACTGTACTAGAACGTAACACATCCGTCTTGACGTAACATACGTGGAAGGGGGGCGTGACAAACTACCTACCACTCGCATTACTGCTCGACTGAAAAACAAGCACAAATAAGCGACTCAATGTCCACGAGAAGCCAAAAAAAAACGCCACAAGCGGCTGACCAAATTTGAAAGCGACTCCAGGAAAAAACAGGCCCAATGCCGCTTGAAATAAGCGGACTTGGCAACTATGGTGCTGTATTCAGCTCAGTCTTATAAATAGCACCGTCTCACAGTGGATCAACCAGTTTGCTGCTGACAGCCAAAACCAGCTGCTCACGTGATCAAGGAGGACCATCAGCCTAACGATGGATCGTTAGCACCCTGATGGTTGTTTGCTATTCACAGAGGGCTCAGTGATACTAGCAATAACAGCATTGTATAAGGGGGACAGTTGAACCCGGAGGCCTCCACCTCTGTTTAAAGGTGCAATATGTAATTTCTGGAACACGCTGGAACTTAGGAAAATTTTGAACAGAGACACATTTCTGGTCCCTCCCCCTCAGAGCCATATATGGCTCTGCTCCCTCTTGCTCTCGCAGCTCTGCTTCCGAATGCTCCGCCTCCACTGCATGTCCTGTCAGCCGCTGCGAAGTTCTGTGATTATATGTTAATAAAACGTTCTAAAAAATAAAATAAAAACAGGGAGCGCTGGTCCAGCACACCAGAACACCATGAAATCTGCTGAGCCTCTTGCAGCCACGTTGAACCCGAGTTTAATTCGCTCGTGACAAATTCATTCATTTCCTCAATGTTTCAGTCATGGATCAGTGGAGGATGAAGCGATCACTTGACTTTTGGCAAAAAAAAACAAAAGAAAAGTCCAGATCAGGGATGAAGAAGGGGAATTTAATACATTTGTGTCACATACAAAACAGTTTTGCATCGCTTTGCAATTATTTCAACGAGAACCTGCGCGGCCGCTGCGGGCTGGGACAGGGGGGGCGTGGGTTAGGAGCGTGAGAAGTGAGAAGCTCTGTTTTTATTGGCTGGTTAAAAACTCTGTTTTTATTGGCTGGTTAACGGCGGGTCACTGTGGCTTTTTAGAAATGCTTTTAGAGAAGCAAGGGGACTATAGTTTTTTTCAAAGATTACTTTGCCTAACATCAGTCTGCCAGGAGATAGTGACAGAGTGAAGAAATATGTTTAAAATATATTTTTAGACAACTTACAGACTGCACTACAGAACTGCAGACTGCAGCTTTAATGATGGATGGTTTCTTTTCACAAAGATGGCCTCCTTTACTCCTCTCTCAAACCATCATTCCTCTCTATCAAGGATGTGAACATCTTAATCCCTGCAAGAGTGACCGCTGGCCTGGGGATGAGTGTAGACCGCAGAGTCCA
>JBBPBX010049402.1:0-25368 GCA_038048925.1 Garcialebias charrua
CCTGTGCATGTGAGGGTTGTCTCTGTGCATGTGAGGGTTGTCTCTGTGCATGTGTGGGTTGTCTCTGTGCATGTGTGGGTTGTCTCTGTGCATGTGAGGGTTGTCTCTGTGCATGTGTGGGTTGTCTCTGTGCATGTGAGGGTTGTCTCTGTGCATGTGAGGGTTGTCTCTGTGCATGTGAGGGTTGTCTCTGTGCATGTGAGGGTTGTCTCTGTGCATGTGAGGGTTGTCTCTGTGCATGTGAGGGTTGTCTCTGTGCATGTGAGGGTTGTCTCTGTGCATGTGAGGGTTGTCTCTGTGCATGTGAGGGTTGTCTCTGTGCATGTGAGGGTTGTCCCTGTGCATGTGAGGGTTGTCTCTGTGCATGTGAGGGTTGTCTCTGTGCATGTGAGGGTTGTCCCTGTGCATGTGAGGGTTGTCTCTGTGCATGTGAGGGTTGTCTCTGTGCATGTGAGGGTTGTCCCTGTGCATGTGAGGGTTGTCTCTGTGCATGTGAGGGTTGTCTCTGTGCATGTGAGGGTTGTCCCTGTGCATGTGAGGGTTGTCCCTGTGCATGTGAGGGTTGTCTCTGTGCATGTGAGGGTTGTCCCTGTGCATGTGAGGGTTGTCCCTGTGCATGTGAGGGTTGTCCCTGTGCATGTGAGGGTTGTCCTGTGCATGTGAGGGTTGTCCCTGTGCATGTGAGGGTTGTCTCTGTGCATGTGAGGGTTGTCCCTGTGCATGTGAGGGTTGTCCTGTGCATGTGAGGGTTGTCCCTGTGCATGTGAGGGTTGTCCCTGTGCATGTGAGGGTTGTCCCTGTGCATGTGAGGGTTGTCCCTGTGCATGTGAGGGTTGTCCCTGTGCATGTGAGGGTTGTCCCTGTGCATGTGAGGGTTGTCCCTGTGCATGTGAGGGTTGTCCCTGTGCATGTGAGGGTTGTCCCTGTGCATGTGAGGGTTGTCCCTGTGCATGTGAGGGTTGTCCCTGTGCATGTGTGGGTTGTCCCTGTGCATGTGAGGGTTGTCCCTGTGCATGTGAGGGTTGTCCCTGTGCATGTGAGGGTTGTCCCTGTGCATGTGAGGGTTGTCCCTGTGCATGTGAGGGTTGTCCCTGTGCATGTGAGGGTTGTCCCTGTGCATGTGTGGGTTGTCCCTGTGCATGTGAGGGTTGTCCCTGTGCATGTGAGGGTTGTCCCTGTGCATGTGAGGGTTGTCCCTGTGCATGTGAGGGTTGTCCCTGTGCATGTGAGGGTTGTCCCTGTGCATGTGAGGGTTGTCCCTGTGCATGTGTGGGTTGTCCCTGTGCATGTGAGGGTTGTCCCTGTGCATGTGTGGGTTGTCCCTGTGCATGTGTGGGTTGTCCCTGTGCATGTGAGGGTTGTCCCTGTGCATGTGTGGGTTGTCCCTGTGCATGTGAGGGTTGTCCCTGTGCATGTGAGGGTTGTCCCTGTGCATGTGAGGGTTGTCCCTGTGCATGTGAGGGTTGTCCCTGTGCATGTGAGGGTTGTCCCTGTGCATGTGAGGGTTGTCCCTGTGCATGTGTGGGTTGTCCCTGTGCATGTGAGGGTTGTCCCTGTGCATGTGTGGGTTGTCCCTGTGCATGTGAGGGTTGTCCCTGTGCATGTGAGGGTTGTCCCTGTGCATGTGAGGGTTGTCTCTGTGCATGTGAGGGTTGTCTGTGCATGTGAGGGTTGTCTGTGCATGTGAGGGTTGTCCCTGTGCATGTGAGGGTTGTCCTGTGCATGTGAGGGTTGTCTCTGTGCATGTGAGGGTTGTCTCTGTGCATGTGAGGGTTGTCTCTGTGCATGTGAGGGTTGTCTCTGTGCATGTGAGGGTTGTCCTGTGCATGTGAGGGTTGTCCCTGTGCATGTGAGGGTTGTCCTGTGCATGTGAGGGTTGTCCCTGTGCATGTGAGGGTTGTCCCTGTGCATGTGAGGGTTGTCTCTGTGCATGTGAGGGTTGTCCCTGTGCATGTGAGGGTTGTCCCTGTGCATGTGAGGGTTGTCTCTGTGCATGTGAGGGTTGTCTCTGTGCATGTGAGGGTTGTCTCTGTGCATGTGAGGGTTGTCTCTGTGCATGTGAGGGTTGTCTCTGTGCATGTGAGGGTTGTCTCTGTGCATGTGAGGGTTGTCTCTGTGCATGTGAGGGTTGTCTCTGTGCATGTGAGGGTTGTCTCTGTGCATGTGAGGGTTGTCTCTGTGCATGTGAGGGTTGTCTCTGTGCATGTGAGGGTTGTCCCTGTGCATGTGAGGGTTGTCCTGTGCATGTGAGGGTTGTCTCTGTGCATGTGAGGGTTGTCTCTGTGCATGTGAGGGTTGTCCCTGTGCATGTGAGGGTTGTCTCTGTGCATGTGAGGGTTGTCTCTGTGCATGTGAGGGTTGTCTCTGTGCATGTGAGGGTTGTCCCTGTGCATGTGAGGGTTGTCCTGTGCATGTGAGGGTTGTCCCTGTGCATGTGAGGGTTGTCCCTGTGCATGTGAGGGTTGTCTCTGTGCATGTGAGGGTTGTCCCTGTGCATGTGAGGGTTGTCCCTGTGCATGTGAGGGTTGTCTCTGTGCATGTGAGGGTTGTCCCTGTGCATGTGAGGGTTGTCCCTGTGCATGTGAGGGTTGTCCCTGTGCATGTGAGGGTTGTCCCTGTGCATGTGAGGGTTGTCCCTGTGCATGTGAGGGTTGTCCCTGTGCATGTGAGGGTTGTCCCTGTGCATGTGAGGGTTGTCCCTGTGCATGTGAGGGTTGTCCCTGTGCATGTGAGGGTTGTCCCTGTGCATGTGTGGGTTGTCCCTGTGCATGTGAGGGTTCCCTGTGCATGTGTGGGTTGTCCCTGTGCATGTGTGGGTTGTCCCTGTGCATGTGTGGGTTGTCCCTGTGCATGTGTGGGTTGTCCCTGTGCATGTGAGGGTTGTCCCTGTGCATGTGTGGGTTGTCCCTGTGCATGTGTGGGTTGTCCCTGTGCATGTGTGGGTTGTCCCTGTGCATGTGAGGGTTGTCCCTGTGCATGTGTGGGTTGTCCCTGTGCATGTGAGGGTTGTCCCTGTGCATGTGAGGGTTGTCCCTGTGCATGTGTGGGTTGTCCCTGTGCATGTGAGGGTTGTCCCTGTGCATGTGAGGGTTGTCCCTGTGCATGTGAGGGTTGTCCCTGTGCATGTGAGGGTTGTCCCTGTGCATGTGAGGGTTGTCTCTGTGCATGTGAGGGTTGTCCCTGTGCATGTGTGGGTTGTCTCTGTGCATGTGAGGGTTGTCTCTGTGCATGTGAGGGTTGTCCCTGTGCATGTGAGGGTTGTCTCTGTGCATGTGAGGGTTGTCTCTGTGCATGTGAGGGTTGTCCCTGTGCATGTGAGGGTTGTCTCTGTGCATGTGAGGGTTGTCTCTGTGCATGTGAGGGTTGTCCCTGTGCATGTGAGGGTTGTCTCTGTGCATGTGAGGGTTGTCTCTGTGCATGTGAGGGTTGTCCCTGTGCATGTGAGGGTTGTCCCTGTGCATGTGTGGGTTGTCCCTGTGCATGTGAGGGTTGTCCCTGTGCATGTGAGGGTTGTCCCTGTGCATGTGAGGGTTGTCCCTGTGCATGTGTGGGTTGTCCCTGTGCATGTGAGGGTTGTCCCTGTGCATGTGAGGGTTGTCCCTGTGCATGTGTGGGTTGTCCCTGTGCATGTGAGGGTTGTCCCTGTGCATGTGAGGGTTGTCCCTGTGCATGTGAGGGTTGTCCCTGTGCATGTGAGGGTTGTCCCTGTGCATGTGTGGGTTGTCCCTGTGCATGTGAGGGTTGTCCCTGTGCATGTGAGGGTTGTCCCTGTGCATGTGAGGGTTGTCCCTGTGCATGTGAGGGTTGTCCCTGTGCATGTGAGGGTTGTCCCTGTGCATGTGAGGGTTGTCCCTGTGCATGTGAGGGTTGTCCCTGTGCATGTGAGGGTTGTCCCTGTGCATGTGTGGGTTGTCCCTGTGCATGTGAGGGTTGTCCCTGTGCATGTGAGGGTTGTCCCTGTGCATGTGTGGGTTGTCCCTGTGCATGTGAGGGTTGTCCCTGTGCATGTGAGGGTTGTCCCTGTGCATGTGTGGGTTGTCCCTGTGCATGTGAGGGTTGTCCCTGTGCATGTGTGGGTTGTCCCTGTGCATGTGTGGGTTGTCCCTGTGCATGTGTGGGTTGTCCCTGTGCATGTGAGGGTTGTCCCTGTGCATGTGTGGGTTGTCCCTGTGCATGTGAGGGTTGTCCCTGTGCATGTGTGGGTTGTCCCTGTGCATGTGTGGGTTGTCCCTGTGCATGTGAGGGTTGTCCCTGTGCATGTGTGGGTTGTCCCTGTGCATGTGAGGGTTGTCCCTGTGCATGTGAGGGTTGTCCCTGTGCATGTGAGGGTTGTCCCTGTGCATGTGAGGGTTGTCCCTGTGCATGTGAGGGTTGTCCCTGTGCATGTGAGGGTTGTCCCTGTGCATGTGAGGGTTGTCCCTGTGCATGTGAGGGTTGTCCCTGTGCATGTGAGGGTTGTCCCTGTGCATGTGAGGGTTGTCCCTGTGCATGTGAGGGTTGTCCCTGTGCATGTGAGGGTTGTCCCTGTGCATGTGAGGGTTGTCCCTGTGCATGTGAGGGTTGTCCCTGTGCATGTGAGGGTTGTCCCTGTGCATGTGAGGGTTGTCCCTGTGCATGTGAGGGTTGTCCCTGTGCATGTGTGGGTTGTCCCTGTGCATGTGAGGGTTGTCCCTGTGCATGTGAGGGTTGTCCCTGTGCATGTGAGGGTTGTCCCTGTGCATGTGAGGGTTGTCCCTGTGCATGTGAGGGTTGTCCCTGTGCATGTGTGGGTTGTCCCTGTGCATGTGAGGGTTGTCCCTGTGCATGTGAGGGTTGTCCCTGTGCATGTGTGGGTTGTCCCTGTGCATGTGAGGGTTGTCCCTGTGCATGTGAGGGTTGTCCCTGTGCATGTGAGGGTTGTCCCTGTGCATGTGTGGGTTGTCCCTGTGCATGTGAGGGTTGTCCCTGTGCATGTGAGGGTTGTCCCTGTGCATGTGAGGGTTGTCCCTGTGCATGTGTGGGTTGTCCCTGTGCATGTGAGGGTTGTCCCTGTGCATGTGTGGGTTGTCCCTGTGCATGTGAGGGTTGTCCCTGTGCATGTGAGGGTTGTCCCTGTGCATGTGAGGGTTGTCCCTGTGCATGTGAGGGTTGTCCCTGTGCATGTGAGGGTTGTCCCTGTGCATGTGAGGGTTGTCCATGTGCATGTGAGGGTTGTCCCTGTGCATGTGAGGGTTGTCCCTGTGCATGTGAGGGTTGTCCCTGTGCATGTGAGGGTTGTCCCTGTGCATGTGAGGGTTGTCCCTGTGCATGTGAGGGTTGTCCCTGTGCATGTGAGGGTTGTCCCTGTGCATGTGAGGGTTGTCCATGTGCATGTGAGGGTTGTCCCTGTGCATGTGAGGGTTGTCCATGTGCATGTGAGGGTTGTCCCTGTGCATGTGAGGGTTGTCCATGTGCATGTGAGGGTTGTCCCTGTGCATGTGAGGGTTGTCCCTGTGCATGTGAGGGTTGTCCCTGTGCATGTGAGGGTTGTCCCTGTGCATGTGAGGGTTGTCCATGTGCATGTGAGGGTTGTCCCTGTGCATGTGAGGGTTGTCCATGTGCATGTGAGGGTTGTCCCTGTGCATGTGAGGGTTGTCCCTGTGCATGTGAGGGTTGTCCTGTGCATGTGAGGGTTGTCCCTGTGCATGTGAGGGTTGTCCATGTGCATGTGAGGGTTGTCCATGTGCATGTGAGGGTTGTCCATGTGCATGTGAGGGTTGTCCCTGTGCATGTGAGGGTTGTCCATGTGCATGTGAGGGTTGTCCCTGTGCATGTGAGGGTTGTCCCTGTGCATGTGAGGGTTGTCCCTGTGCATGTGAGGGTTGTCCCTGTGCATGTGAGGGTTGTCCATGTGCATGTGAGGGTTGTCCCTGTGCATGTGAGGGTTGTCCTGTGCATGTGAGGGTTGTCCCTGTGCATGTGAGGGTTGTCCTGTGCATGTGAGGGTTGTCCCTGTGCATGTGAGGGTTGTCCCTGTGCATGTGAGGGTTGTCCCTGTGCATGTGAGGGTTGTCCCTGTGCATGTGAGGGTTGTCCTGTGCATGTGAGGGTTGTCCCTGTGCATGTGAGGGTTGTCCCTGTGCATGTGAGGGTTGTCCCTGTGCATGTGAGGGTTGTCCTGTGCATGTGAGGGTTGTCCCTGTGCATGTGAGGGTTGTCCCTGTGCATGTGAGGGTTGTCCCTGTGCATGTGAGGGTTGTCCCTGTGCATGTGAGGGTTGTCCCTGTGCATGTGAGGGTTGTCCCTGTGCATGTGAGGGTTGTCCCTGTGCATGTGAGGGTTGTCCCTGTGCATGTGAGGGTTGTCCCTGTGCATGTGAGGGTTGTCCCTGTGCATGTGAGGGTTGTCCCTGTGCATGTGAGGGTTGTCCCTGTGCATGTGAGGGTTGTCCCTGTGCATGTGAGGGTTGTCCATGTGCATGTGAGGGTTGTCCCTGTGCATGTGAGGGTTGTCCATGTGCATGTGAGGGTTGTCCCTGTGCATGTGAGGGTTGTCCCTGTGCATGTGAGGGTTGTCCCTGTGCATGTGAGGGTTGTCCCTGTGCATGTGAGGGTTGTCCCTGTGCATGTGAGGGTTGTCCCTGTGCATGTGAGGGTTGTCCTGTGCATGTGAGGGTTGTCCCTGTGCATGTGAGGGTTGTCCCTGTGCATGTGAGGGTTGTCCCTGTGCATGTGAGGGTTGTCCCTGTGCATGTGAGGGTTGTCCCTGTGCATGTGAGGGTTGTCCCTGTGCATGTGAGGGTTGTCCCTGTGCATGTGAGGGTTGTCCCTGTGCATGTGAGGGTTGTCCCTGTGCATGTGAGGGTTGTCCCTGTGCATGTGAGGGTTGTCCCTGTGCATGTGAGGGTTGTCTCTGTGCATGTGAGGGTTGTCCCTGTGCATGTGAGGGTTGTCCCTGTGCATGTGAGGGTTGTCTCTGTGCATGTGAGGGTTGTCTCTGTGCATGTGAGGGTTGTCCCTGTGCATGTGAGGGTTGTCCCTGTGCATGTGAGGGTTGTCTCTGTGCATGTGAGGGTTGTCCCTGTGCATGTGAGGGTTGTCCTGTGCATGTGAGGGTTGTCTCTGTGCATGTGAGGGTTGTCCCTGTGCATGTGAGGGTTGTCCCTGTGCATGTGAGGGTTGTCCTGTGCATGTGAGGGTTGTCCCTGTGCATGTGAGGGTTGTCCCTGTGCATGTGAGGGTTGTCCCTGTGCATGTGAGGGTTGTCCTGTGCATGTGAGGGTTGTCCCTGTGCATGTGAGGGTTGTCCCTGTGCATGTGAGGGTTGTCCCTGTGCATGTGAGGGTTGTCCCTGTGCATGTGAGGGTTGTCCCTGTGCATGTGAGGGTTGTCCCTGTGCATGTGAGGGTTGTCCCTGTGCATGTGAGGGTTGTCCCTGTGCATGTGAGGGTTGTCCCTGTGCATGTGAGGGTTGTCCCTGTGCATGTGAGGGTTGTCCTGTGCATGTGAGGGTTGTCCCTGTGCATGTGAGGGTTGTCCCTGTGCATGTGAGGGTTGTCCCTGTGCATGTGAGGGTTGTCCCTGTGCATGTGAGGGTTGTCCCTGTGCATGTGAGGGTTGTCCCTGTGCATGTGAGGGTTGTCCCTGTGCATGTGAGGGTTGTCCCTGTGCATGTGAGGGTTGTCCCTGTGCATGTGAGGGTTGTCCCTGTGCATGTGAGGGTTGTCCCTGTGCATGTGAGGGTTGTCCCTGTGCATGTGAGGGTTGTCCCTGTGCATGTGAGGGTTGTCCCTGTGCATGTGAGGGTTGTCCCTGTGCATGTGAGGGTTGTCTCTGTGCATGTGAGGGTTGTCCCTGTGCATGTGAGGGTTGTCCCTGTGCATGTGAGGGTTGTCTCTGTGCATGTGAGGGTTGTCCCTGTGCATGTGAGGGTTGTCCCTGTGCATGTGAGGGTTGTCCCTGTGCATGTGTGGGTTGTCCCTGTGCATGTGAGGGTTGTCCCTGTGCATGTGAGGGTTGTCCCTGTGCATGTGAGGGTTGTCCCTGTGCATGTGAGGGTTGTCCCTGTGCATGTGAGGGTTGTCCCTGTGCATGTGAGGGTTGTCCCTGTGCATGTGAGGGTTGTCCCTGTGCATGTGAGGGTTGTCCCTGTGCATGTGAGGGTTGTCCCTGTGCATGTGAGGGTTGTCCCTGTGCATGTGAGGGTTGTCTCTGTGCATGTGAGGGTTGTCCCTGTGCATGTGAGGGTTGTCTCTGTGCATGTGAGGGTTGTCCCTGTGCATGTGAGGGTTGTCCCTGTGCATGTGAGGGTTGTCTCTGTGCATGTGAGGGTTGTCTCTGTGCATGTGAGGGTTGTCCCTGTGCATGTGAGGGTTGTCCCTGTGCATGTGAGGGTTGTCCCTGTGCATGTGAGGGTTGTCCCTGTGCATGTGAGGGTTGTCTCTGTGCATGTGAGGGTTGTCCCTGTGCATGTGAGGGTTGTCTCTGTGCATGTGAGGGTTGTCCCTGTGCATGTGAGGGTTGTCCCTGTGCATGTGAGGGTTGTCCCTGTGCATGTGAGGGTTGTCCCTGTGCATGTGAGGGTTGTCCCTGTGCATGTGAGGGTTGTCCCTGTGCATGTGAGGGTTGTCCCTGTGCATGTGAGGGTTGTCCCTGTGCATGTGAGGGTTGTCCCTGTGCATGTGAGGGTTGTCCCTGTGCATGTGAGGGTTGTCCCTGTGCATGTGAGGGTTGTCCCTGTGCATGTGAGGGTTGTCCCTGTGCATGTGAGGGTTGTCCCTGTGCATGTGAGGGTTGTCCCTGTGCATGTGAGGGTTGTCCCTGTGCATGTGAGGGTTGTCCCTGTGCATGTGAGGGTTGTCCCTGTGCATGTGAGGGTTGTCCCTGTGCATGTGAGGGTTGTCCCTGTGCATGTGAGGGTTGTCCCTGTGCATGTGAGGGTTGTCCCTGTGCATGTGAGGGTTGTCCCTGTGCATGTGAGGGTTGTCCCTGTGCATGTGAGGGTTGTCCCTGTGCATGTGAGGGTTGTCCCTGTGCATGTGAGGGTTGTCCCTGTGCATGTGAGGGTTGTCCCTGTGCATGTGAGGGTTGTCCCTGTGCATGTGAGGGTTGTCCCTGTGCATGTGAGGGTTGTCCCTGTGCATGTGAGGGTTGTCCCTGTGCATGTGAGGGTTGTCCCTGTGCATGTGAGGGTTGTCCCTGTGCATGTGAGGGTTGTCCCTGTGCATGTGAGGGTTGTCCCTGTGCATGTGAGGGTTGTCCCTGTGCATGTGAGGGTTGTCCCTGTGCATGTGAGGGTTGTCCTGTGCATGTGAGGGTTGTCCCTGTGCATGTGAGGGTTGTCCCTGTGCATGTGAGGGTTGTCCCTGTGCATGTGAGGGTTGTCCCTGTGCATGTGAGGGTTGTCCCTGTGCATGTGAGGGTTGTCCCTGTGCATGTGAGGGTTGTCCCTGTGCATGTGAGGGTTGTCCCTGTGCATGTGAGGGTTGTCCTGTGCATGTGAGGGTTGTCCCTGTGCATGTGAGGGTTGTCCCTGTGCATGTGAGGGTTGTCCTGTGCATGTGAGGGTTGTCCCTGTGCATGTGAGGGTTGTCCCTGTGCATGTGAGGGTTGTCCCTGTGCATGTGAGGGTTGTCCTGTGCATGTGAGGGTTGTCCCTGTGCATGTGAGGGTTGTCCCTGTGCATGTGAGGGTTGTCCATGTGCATGTGAGGGTTGTCCCTGTGCATGTGAGGGTTGTCCCTGTGCATGTGAGGGTTGTCCCTGTGCATGTGAGGGTTGTCCCTGTGCATGTGAGGGTTGTCCCTGTGCATGTGAGGGTTGTCCATGTGCATGTGAGGGTTGTCCCTGTGCATGTGAGGGTTGTCCCTGTGCATGTGAGGGTTGTCCTGTGCATGTGAGGGTTGTCCCTGTGCATGTGAGGGTTGTCCCTGTGCATGTGAGGGTTGTCCCTGTGCATGTGAGGGTTGTCCCTGTGCATGTGAGGGTTGTCCCTGTGCATGTGAGGGTTGTCCCTGTGCATGTGAGGGTTGTCCCTGTGCATGTGAGGGTTGTCCCTGTGCATGTGAGGGTTGTCCCTGTGCATGTGAGGGTTGTCCCTGTGCATGTGAGGGTTGTCCCTGTGCATGTGAGGGTTGTCCCTGTGCATGTGAGGGTTGTCCCTGTGCATGTGAGGGTTGTCCCTGTGCATGTGAGGGTTGTCCCTGTGCATGTGAGGGTTGTCCCTGTGCATGTGAGGGTTGTCCCTGTGCATGTGAGGGTTGTCCCTGTGCATGTGAGGGTTGTCCCTGTGCATGTGAGGGTTGTCCCTGTGCATGTGAGGGTTGTCCCTGTGCATGTGAGGGTTGTCCCTGTGCATGTGAGGGTTGTCCCTGTGCATGTGAGGGTTGTCCTGTGCATGTGAGGGTTGTCCCTGTGCATGTGAGGGTTGTCTCTGTGCATGTGAGGGTTGTCCCTGTGCATGTGAGGGTTGTCTCTGTGCATGTGAGGGTTGTCTCTGTGCATGTGTGGGTTGTCCCTGTGCATGTGAGGGTTGTCTCTGTGCATGTGAGGGTTGTCCCTGTGCATGTGTGGGTTGTCCCTGTGCATGTGAGGGTTGTCTCTGTGCATGTGTGGGTTGTCCCTGTGCATGTGAGGGTTGTCCCTGTGCATGTGAGGGTTGTCTCTGTGCATGTGTGGGTTGTCCCTGTGCATGTGAGGGTTGTCCCTGTGCATGTGAGGGTTGTCCTGTGCATGTGTGGGTTGTCCCTGTGCATGTGAGGGTTGTCTCTGTGCATGTGAGGGTTGTCCCTGTGCATGTGAGGGTTGTCCCTGTGCATGTGAGGGTTGTCCCTGTGCATGTGAGGGTTGTCCCTGTGCATGTGAGGGTTGTCCCTGTGCATGTGTGGGTTGTCCCTGTGCATGTGAGGGTTGTCCCTGTGCATGTGAGGGTTGTCCCTGTGCATGTGAGGGTTGTCCCTGTGCATGTGTGGGTTGTCCCTGTGCATGTGAGGGTTGTCCCTGTGCATGTGTGGGTTGTCCCTGTGCATGTGTGGGTTGTCCCTGTGCATGTGAGGGTTGTCCCTGTGCATGTGAGGGTTGTCCCTGTGCATGTGAGGGTTGTCCCTGTGCATGTGTGGGTTGTCCCTGTGCATGTGAGGGTTGTCCCTGTGCATGTGAGGGTTGTCCCTGTGCATGTGAGGGTTGTCCCTGTGCATGTGTGGGTTGTCCCTGTGCATGTGAGGGTTGTCCCTGTGCATGTGTGGGTTGTCCCTGTGCATGTGAGGGTTGTCCCTGTGCATGTGAGGGTTGTCCCTGTGCATGTGTGGGTTGTCCCTGTGCATGTGAGGGTTGTCCCTGTGCATGTGAGGGTTGTCCCTGTGCATGTGAGGGTTGTCCCTGTGCATGTGTGGGTTGTCCCTGTGCATGTGTGGGTTGTCCCTGTGCATGTGTGGGTTGTCCCTGTGCATGTGAGGGTTGTCCTGTGCATGTGAGGGTTGTCCCTGTGCATGTGAGGGTTGTCCCTGTGCATGTGAGGGTTGTCCCTGTGCATGTGAGGGTTGTCTCTGTGCATGTGAGGGTTGTCCCTGTGCATGTGAGGGTTGTCTCTGTGCATGTGAGGGTTGTCTCTGTGCATGTGTGGGTTGTCTCTGTGCATGTGTGGGTTGTCTCTGTGCATGTGAGGGTTGTCTCTGTGCATGTGTGGGTTGTCTCTGTGCATGTGAGGGTTGTCTCTGTGCATGTGAGGGTTGTCTCTGTGCATGTGAGGGTTGTCTCTGTGCATGTGAGGGTTGTCTCTGTGCATGTGTGGGTTGTCTCTGTGCATGTGAGGGTTGTCTCTGTGCATGTGAGGGTTGTCTCTGTGCATGTGTGGGTTGTCTCTGTGCATGTGAGGGTTGTCTCTGTGCATGTGAGGGTTGTCTCTGTGCATGTGAGGGTTGTCTCTGTGCATGTGAGGGTTGTCTCTGTGCATGTGAGGGTTGTCTCTGTGCATGTGAGGGTTGTCCCTGTGCATGTGAGGGTTGTCTCTGTGCATGTGAGGGTTGTCTCTGTGCATGTGAGGGTTGTCTCTGTGCATGTGTGGGTTGTCTCTGTGCATGTGAGGGTTGTCTCTGTGCATGTGAGGGTTGTCTCTGTGCATGTGTGGGTTGTCTCTGTGCATGTGTGGGTTGTCTCTGTGCATGTGAGGGTTGTCTCTGTGCATGTGTGGGTTGTCTCTGTGCATGTGAGGGTTGTCTCTGTGCATGTGAGGGTTGTCTCTGTGCATGTGAGGGTTGTCTCTGTGCATGTGTGGGTTGTCTCTGTGCATGTGAGGGTTGTCTCTGTGCATGTGAGGGTTGTCCCTGTGCATGTGAGGGTTGTCTCTGTGCATGTGAGGGTTGTCTCTGTGCATGTGAGGGTTGTCTCTGTGCATGTGAGGGTTGTCTCTGTGCATGTGAGGGTTGTCTCTGTGCATGTGAGGGTTGTCTCTGTGCATGTGAGGGTTGTCTCTGTGCATGTGAGGGTTGTCTCTGTGCATGTGAGGGTTGTCTCTGTGCATGTGAGGGTTGTCTCTGTGCATGTGAGGGTTGTCTCTGTGCATGTGAGGGTTGTCTCTGTGCATGTGTGGGTTGTCTCTGTGCATGTGTGGGTTGTCTCTGTGCATGTGAGGGTTGTCTCTGTGCATGTGAGGGTTGTCTCTGTGCATGTGAGGGTTGTCTCTGTGCATGTGAGGGTTGTCTCTGTGCATGTGAGGGTTGTCCCTGTGCATGTGAGGGTTGTCCTGTGCATGTGAGGGTTGTCTCTGTGCATGTGAGGGTTGTCCCTGTGCATGTGAGGGTTGTCCTGTGCATGTGAGGGTTGTCTCTGTGCATGTGAGGGTTGTCCCTGTGCATGTGAGGGTTGTCTCTGTGCATGTGAGGGTTGTCTCTGTGCATGTGAGGGTTGTCCCTGTGCATGTGAGGGTTGTCTCTGTGCATGTGAGGGTTGTCTCTGTGCATGTGAGGGTTGTCCTGTGCATGTGAGGGTTGTCTCTGTGCATGTGAGGGTTGTCCCTGTGCATGTGAGGGTTGTCTCTGTGCATGTGAGGGTTGTCCCTGTGCATGTGAGGGTTGTCCTGTGCATGTGAGGGTTGTCTCTGTGCATGTGAGGGTTGTCCCTGTGCATGTGAGGGTTGTCTCTGTGCATGTGAGGGTTGTCTCTGTGCATGTGAGGGTTGTCCCTGTGCATGTGAGGGTTGTCTCTGTGCATGTGAGGGTTGTCTCTGTGCATGTGAGGGTTGTCTCTGTGCATGTGAGGGTTGTCTCTGTGCATGTGAGGGTTGTCCCTGTGCATGTGAGGGTTGTCTCTGTGCATGTGAGGGTTGTCCCTGTGCATGTGAGGGTTGTCTCTGTGCATGTGAGGGTTGTCCCTGTGCATGTGAGGGTTGTCTCTGTGCATGTGAGGGTTGTCCTGTGCATGTGAGGGTTGTCCCTGTGCATGTGAGGGTTGTCCCTGTGCATGTGAGGGTTGTCTCTGTGCATGTGAGGGTTGTCCCTGTGCATGTGAGGGTTGTCCCTGTGCATGTGAGGGTTGTCCCTGTGCATGTGAGGGTTGTCCCTGTGCATGTGAGGGTTGTCCCTGTGCATGTGAGGGTTGTCCCTGTGCATGTGAGGGTTGTCCCTGTGCATGTGAGGGTTGTCCCTGTGCATGTGAGGGTTGTCCCTGTGCATGTGAGGGTTGTCCCTGTGCATGTGAGGGTTGTCCCTGTGCATGTGAGGGTTGTCTCTGTGCATGTGAGGGTTGTCCCTGTGCATGTGAGGGTTGTCTCTGTGCATGTGAGGGTTGTCCCTGTGCATGTGAGGGTTGTCCCTGTGCATGTGAGGGTTGTCTCTGTGCATGTGTGGGTTGTCCCTGTGCATGTGAGGGTTGTCCCTGTGCATGTGAGGGTTGTCTCTGTGCATGTGTGGGTTGTCTCTGTGCATGTGTGGGTTGTCCCTGTGCATGTGTGGGTTGTCCCTGTGCATGTGTGGGTTGTCCCTGTGCATGTGTGGGTTGTCCCTGTGCATGTGTG
Source organism: Garcialebias charrua (assembly GCA_038048925.1). NCBI lineage: Eukaryota > Metazoa > Chordata > Actinopteri > Cyprinodontiformes > Rivulidae > Garcialebias > Garcialebias charrua. The sequence continues at coordinate 13,965 of JBBPBX010049402.1, forward strand.
GGTTGTCCCTGTGCATGTGTGGGTTGTCCCTGTGCATGTGTGGGTTGTCCCTGTGCATGTGAGGGTTGTCCCTGTGCATGTGTGGGTTGTCCCTGTGCATGTGAGGGTTGTCCCTGTGCATGTGTGGGTTGTCCCTGTGCATGTGAGGGTTGTCCCTGTGCATGTGTGGGTTGTCCCTGTGCATGTGAGGGTTGTCCCTGTGCATGTGAGGGTTGTCCCTGTGCATGTGAGGGTTGTCCCTGTGCATGTGAGGGTTGTCCCTGTGCATGTGAGGGTTGTCCCTGTGCATGTGAGGGTTGTCCCTGTGCATGTGAGGGTTGTCCCTGTGCATGTGTGGGTTGTCCCTGTGCATGTGAGGGTTGTCCCTGTGCATGTGAGGGTTGTCCCTGTGCATGTGTGGGTTGTCCCTGTGCATGTGAGGGTTGTCCCTGTGCATGTGAGGGTTGTCCCTGTGCATGTGAGGGTTGTCCCTGTGCATGTGAGGGTTGTCCCTGTGCATGTGAGGGTTGTCCCTGTGCATGTGAGGGTTGTCCCTGTGCATGTGAGGGTTGTCTGTGCATGTGAGGGTTGTCCCTGTGCATGTGAGGGTTGTCCCTGTGCATGTGAGGGTTGTCCCTGTGCATGTGAGGGTTGTCCCTGTGCATGTGAGGGTTGTCCCTGTGCATGTGAGGGTTGTCCCTGTGCATGTGAGGGTTGTCCCTGTGCATGTGAGGGTTGTCCTGTGCATGTGAGGGTTGTCCCTGTGCATGTGAGGGTTGTCCCTGTGCATGTGAGGGTTGTCCCTGTGCATGTGAGGGTTGTCCCTGTGCATGTGAGGGTTGTCCCTGTGCATGTGAGGGTTGTCCCTGTGCATGTGAGGGTTGTCCCTGTGCATGTGAGGGTTGTCCCTGTGCATGTGTGGGTTGTCCCTGTGCATGTGAGGGTTGTCCCTGTGCATGTGAGGGTTGTCCCTGTGCATGTGAGGGTTGTCCCTGTGCATGTGAGGGTTGTCCCTGTGCATGTGAGGGTTGTCCCTGTGCATGTGAGGGTTGTCCCTGTGCATGTGAGGGTTGTCCCTGTGCATGTGAGGGTTGTCCCTGTGCATGTGTGGGTTGTCCCTGTGCATGTGAGGGTTGTCCCTGTGCATGTGTGGGTTGTCCCTGTGCATGTGTGGGTTGTCCCTGTGCATGTGTGGGTTGTCCCTGTGCATGTGTGGGTTGTCCCTGTGCATGTGTGGGTTGTCCCTGTGCATGTGTGGGTTGTCCCTGTGCATGTGAGGGTTGTCCCTGTGCATGTGAGGGTTGTCCCTGTGCATGTGAGGGTTGTCCCTGTGCATGTGAGGGTTGTCCCTGTGCATGTGAGGGTTGTCCCTGTGCATGTGAGGGTTGTCCCTGTGCATGTGAGGGTTGTCCCTGTGCATGTGAGGGTTGTCCCTGTGCATGTGAGGGTTGTCCCTGTGCATGTGAGGGTTGTCCCTGTGCATGTGAGGGTTGTCCCTGTGCATGTGAGGGTTGTCCCTGTGCATGTGAGGGTTGTCCCTGTGCATGTGAGGGTTGTCCCTGTGCATGTGAGGGTTGTCCCTGTGCATGTGAGGGTTGTCCCTGTGCATGTGAGGGTTGTCCTGTGCATGTGGGGTTGTCCCTGTGCATGTGAGGGTTGTCCCTGTGCATGTGAGGGTTGTCCCTGTGCATGTGAGGGTTGTCCCTGTGCATGTGAGGGTTGTCCCTGTGCATGTGAGGGTTGTCCCTGTGCATGTGAGGGTTGTCCCTGTGCATGTGAGGGTTGTCCCTGTGCATGTGAGGGTTGTCCCTGTGCATGTGAGGGTTGTCCCTGTGCATGTGAGGGTTGTCCCTGTGCATGTGAGGGTTGTCCCTGTGCATGTGAGGGTTGTCCCTGTGCATGTGAGGGTTGTCCCTGTGCATGTGAGGGTTGTCCCTGTGCATGTGAGGGTTGTCCCTGTGCATGTGAGGGTTGTCCCTGTGCATGTGAGGGTTGTCCCTGTGCATGTGAGGGTTGTCCCTGTGCATGTGAGGGTTGTCCCTGTGCATGTGAGGGTTGTCCCTGTGCATGTGAGGGTTGTCCCTGTGCATGTGAGGGTTGTCCCTGTGCATGTGAGGGTTGTCCCTGTGCATGTGAGGGTTGTCCCTGTGCATGTGAGGGTTGTCCCTGTGCATGTGAGGGTTGTCCCTGTGCATGTGAGGGTTGTCCCTGTGCATGTGAGGGTTGTCCCTGTGCATGTGAGGGTTGTCCCTGTGCATGTGAGGGTTGTCCCTGTGCATGTGAGGGTTGTCCTGTGCATGTGAGGGTTGTCCCTGTGCATGTGAGGGTTGTCCCTGTGCATGTGAGGGTTGTCCCTGTGCATGTGAGGGTTGTCCCTGTGCATGTGAGGGTTGTCCATGTGCATGTGAGGGTTGTCCCTGTGCATGTGAGGGTTGTCCATGTGCATGTGAGGGTTGTCCCTGTGCATGTGAGGGTTGTCCCTGTGCATGTGAGGGTTGTCCATGTGCATGTGAGGGTTGTCCCTGTGCATGTGAGGGTTGTCCCTGTGCATGTGAGGGTTGTCCATGTGCATGTGAGGGTTGTCCCTGTGCATGTGAGGGTTGTCCCTGTGCATGTGAGGGTTGTCCCTGTGCATGTGAGGGTTGTCCATGTGCATGTGAGGGTTGTCCCTGTGCATGTGAGGGTTGTCCCTGTGCATGTGAGGGTTGTCCATGTGCATGTGAGGGTTGTCCCTGTGCATGTGAGGGTTGTCCATGTGCATGTGAGGGTTGTCCCTGTGCATGTGAGGGTTGTCCATGTGCATGTGAGGGTTGTCCATGTGCATGTGAGGGTTGTCCCTGTGCATGTGAGGGTTGTCCATGTGCATGTGAGGGTTGTCCATGTGCATGTGAGGGTTGTCCCTGTGCATGTGAGGGTTGTCCCTGTGCATGTGAGGGTTGTCCATGTGCATGTGAGGGTTGTCCCTGTGCATGTGAGGGTTGTCCATGTGCATGTGAGGGTTGTCCATGTGCATGTGAGGGTTGTCCATGTGCATGTGAGGGTTGTCCATGTGCATGTGAGGGTTGTCCTGTGCATGTGAGGGTTGTCCATGTGCATGTGAGGGTTGTCCCTGTGCATGTGAGGGTTGTCCATGTGCATGTGAGGGTTGTCCATGTGCATGTGAGGGTTGTCCCTGTGCATGTGAGGGTTGTCCTGTGCATGTGAGGGTTGTCCATGTGCATGTGAGGGTTGTCCCTGTGCATGTGAGGGTTGTCCATGTGCATGTGTGGGTTGTCCCTGTGCATGTGAGGGTTGTCCCTGTGCATGTGAGGGTTGTCCCTGTGCATGTGTGGGTTGTCCCTGTGCATGTGAGGGTTGTCCCTGTGCATGTGAGGGTTGTCCCTGTGCATGTGAGGGTTGTCCCTGTGCATGTGAGGGTTGTCCCTGTGCATGTGAGGGTTGTCCCTGTGCATGTGAGGGTTGTCCATGTGCATGTGAGGGTTGTCCCTGTGCATGTGAGGGTTGTCCATGTGCATGTGAGGGTTGTCCCTGTGCATGTGAGGGTTGTCCCTGTGCATGTGAGGGTTGTCCATGTGCATGTGAGGGTTGTCCCTGTGCATGTGAGGGTTGTCCCTGTGCATGTGAGGGTTGTCCCTGTGCATGTGAGGGTTGTCCTGTGCATGTGAGGGTTGTCCCTGTGCATGTGAGGGTTGTCCATGTGCATGTGAGGGTTGTCCATGTGCATGTGAGGGTTGTCCCTGTGCATGTGAGGGTTGTCCATGTGCATGTGAGGGTTGTCCCTGTGCATGTGAGGGTTGTCCATGTGCATGTGAGGGTTGTCCCTGTGCATGTGAGGGTTGTCCATGTGCATGTGAGGGTTGTCCCTGTGCATGTGAGGGTTGTCCCTGTGCATGTGAGGGTTGTCCATGTGCATGTGAGGGTTGTCCCTGTGCATGTGAGGGTTGTCCATGTGCATGTGAGGGTTGTCCCTGTGCATGTGAGGGTTGTCCATGTGCATGTGAGGGTTGTCCCTGTGCATGTGAGGGTTGTCCATGTGCATGTGAGGGTTGTCCATGTGCATGTGAGGGTTGTCCATGTGCATGTGAGGGTTGTCCATGTGCATGTGAGGGTTGTCCCTGTGCATGTGAGGGTTGTCCCTGTGCATGTGAGGGTTGTCCCTGTGCATGTGAGGGTTGTCCCTGTGCATGTGAGGGTTGTCCATGTGCATGTGAGGGTTGTCCATGTGCATGTGAGGGTTGTCCATGTGCATGTGAGGGTTGTCCATGTGCATGTGAGGGTTGTCCATGTGCATGTGAGGGTTGTCCATGTGCATGTGAGGGTTGTCCATGTGCATGTGAGGGTTGTCCATGTGCATGTGAGGGTTGTCCATGTGCATGTGAGGGTTGTCCCTGTGCATGTGAGGGTTGTCCATGTGCATGTGAGGGTTGTCCATGTGCATGTGAGGGTTGTCCATGTGCATGTGAGGGTTGTCCATGTGCATGTGAGGGTTGTCCATGTGCATGTGAGGGTTGTCCTGTGCATGTGAGGGTTGTCCTGTGCATGTGAGGGTTGTCCCTGTGCATGTGAGGGTTGTCCCTGTGCATGTGAGGGTTGTCCATGTGCATGTGAGGGTTGTCCATGTGCATGTGAGGGTTGTCCCTGTGCATGTGAGGGTTGTCCCTGTGCATGTGAGGGTTGTCCATGTGCATGTGAGGGTTGTCCCTGTGCATGTGAGGGTTGTCCCTGTGCATGTGAGGGTTGTCCCTGTGCATGTGAGGGTTGTCCCTGTGCATGTGAGGGTTGTCCTGTGCATGTGAGGGTTGTCCCTGTGCATGTGAGGGTTGTCCCTGTGCATGTGAGGGTTGTCCCTGTGCATGTGAGGGTTGTCCCTGTGCATGTGAGGGTTGTCCCTGTGCATGTGAGGGTTGTCCCTGTGCATGTGAGGGTTGTCCATGTGCATGTGTGGGTTGTCCCTGTGCATGTGTGGGTTGTCCCTGTGCATGTGAGGGTTGTCCCTGTGCATGTGAGGGTTGTCCCTGTGCATGTGAGGGTTGTCCCTGTGCATGTGAGGGTTGTCCCTGTGCATGTGAGGGTTGTCCATGTGCATGTGAGGGTTGTCCCTGTGCATGTGAGGGTTGTCCATGTGCATGTGAGGGTTGTCCATGTGCATGTGGGTTGTCCCTGTGCATGTGAGGGTTGTCCCTGTGCATGTGAGGGTTGTCCCTGTGCATGTGAGGGTTGTCCCTGTGCATGTGAGGGTTGTCCCTGTGCATGTGAGGGTTGTCCATGTGCATGTGAGGGTTGTCCCTGTGCATGTGAGGGTTGTCCATGTGCATGTGAGGGTTGTCCCTGTGCATGTGAGGGTTGTCCCTGTGCATGTGAGGGTTGTCCCTGTGCATGTGAGGGTTGTCCCTGTGCATGTGAGGGTTGTCCCTGTGCATGTGAGGGTTGTCCCTGTGCATGTGAGGGTTGTCCCTGTGCATGTGAGGGTTGTCCCTGTGCATGTGAGGGTTGTCCCTGTGCATGTGAGGGTTGTCCTGTGCATGTGAGGGTTGTCCCTGTGCATGTGAGGGTTGTCCCTGTGCATGTGAGGGTTGTCCCTGTGCATGTGAGGGTTGTCCCTGTGCATGTGAGGGTTGTCCCTGTGCATGTGAGGGTTGTCCCTGTGCATGTGAGGGTTGTCCCTGTGCATGTGAGGGTTGTCCCTGTGCATGTGAGGGTTGTCCCTGTGCATGTGAGGGTTGTCCATGTGCATGTGAGGGTTGTCCCTGTGCATGTGAGGGTTGTCCATGTGCATGGTTCCCTGTGCATGTGAGGGTTGTCCCTGTGCATGTGAGGGTTGTCCTGTGCATGTGAGGGTTGTCCCTGTGCATGTGAGGGTTGTCCCTGTGCATGTGAGGGTTGTCCCTGTGCATGTGAGGGTTGTCCCTGTGCATGTGAGGGTTGTCCCTGTGCATGTGAGGGTTGTCCCTGTGCATGTGAGGGTTGTCCCTGTGCATGTGAGGGTTGTCCATGTGCATGTGAGGGTTGTCCCTGTGCATGTGAGGGTTGTCCATGTGCATGTGAGGGTTGTCCCTGTGCATGTGAGGGTTGTCCATGTGCATGTGAGGGTTGTCCCTGTGCATGTGAGGGTTGTCCCTGTGCATGTGAGGGTTGTCCATGTGCATGTGAGGGTTGTCCCTGTGCATGTGAGGGTTGTCCCTGTGCATGTGAGGGTTGTCCCTGTGCATGTGAGGGTTGTCCCTGTGCATGTGAGGGTTGTCCCTGTGCATGTGAGGGTTGTCCATGTGCATGTGAGGGTTGTCCCTGTGCATGTGAGGGTTGTCCATGTGCATGTGAGGGTTGTCCCTGTGCATGTGAGGGTTGTCCCTGTGCATGTGAGGGTTGTCCATGTGCATGTGAGGGTTGTCCCTGTGCATGTGAGGGTTGTCCCTGTGCATGTGAGGGTTGTCCCTGTGCATGTGTGGGTTGTCCCTGTGCATGTGAGGGTTGTCCCTGTGCATGTGAGGGTTGTCCCTGTGCATGTGAGGGTTGTCCCTGTGCATGTGAGGGTTGTCCCTGTGCATGTGAGGGTTGTCCCTGTGCATGTGAGGGTTGTCCCTGTGCATGTGTGGGTTGTCCCTGTGCATGTGAGGGTTGTCCCTGTGCATGTGAGGGTTGTCCCTGTGCATGTGAGGGTTGTCCCTGTGCATGTGTGGGTTGTCCCTGTGCATGTGAGGGTTGTCCCTGTGCATGTGAGGGTTGTCCCTGTGCATGTGAGGGTTGTCCCTGTGCATGTGTGGGTTGTCTCTGTGCATGTGAGGGTTGTCCCTGTGCATGTGAGGGTTGTCCCTGTGCATGTGAGGGTTGTCTCTGTGCATGTGAGGGTTGTCCCTGTGCATGTGAGGGTTGTCTCTGTGCATGTGAGGGTTGTCCCTGTGCATGTGAGGGTTGTCCCTGTGCATGTGAGGGTTGTCCCTGTGCATGTGAGGGTTGTCCCTGTGCATGTGAGGGTTGTCCCTGTGCATGTGAGGGTTGTCCCTGTGCATGTGAGGGTTGTCCCTGTGCATGTGAGGGTTGTCCCTGTGCATGTGAGGGTTGTCCCTGTGCATGTGAGGGTTGTCCCTGTGCATGTGAGGGTTGTCCCTGTGCATGTGAGGGTTGTCTCTGTGCATGTGAGGGTTGTCCCTGTGCATGTGAGGGTTGTCCCTGTGCATGTGAGGGTTGTCTCTGTGCATGTGAGGGTTGTCCCTGTGCATGTGAGGGTTGTCCCTGTGCATGTGAGGGTTGTCTCTGTGCATGTGTGGGTTGTCCCTGTGCATGTGAGGGTTGTCCCTGTGCATGTGAGGGTTGTCCCTGTGCATGTGAGGGTTGTCCCTGTGCATGTGAGGGTTGTCTCTGTGCATGTGAGGGTTGTCCCTGTGCATGTGAGGGTTGTCTCTGTGCATGTGAGGGTTGTCCCTGTGCATGTGAGGGTTGTCCCTGTGCATGTGAGGGTTGTCTCTGTGCATGTGAGGGTTGTCCCTGTGCATGTGAGGGTTGTCCCTGTGCATGTGAGGGTTGTCTCTGTGCATGTGAGGGTTGTCCCTGTGCATGTGAGGGTTGTCCCTGTGCATGTGAGGGTTGTCTCTGTGCATGTGAGGGTTGTCCCTGTGCATGTGAGGGTTGTCCTGTGCATGTGAGGGTTGTCCCTGTGCATGTGAGGGTTGTCCCTGTGCATGTGAGGGTTGTCCCTGTGCATGTGTGGGTTGTCCCTGTGCATGTGTGGGTTGTCCCTGTGCATGTGAGGGTTGTCCCTGTGCATGTGTGGGTTGTCCCTGTGCATGTGAGGGTTGTCCCTGTGCATGTGTGGGTTGTCCCTGTGCATGTGAGGGTTGTCCCTGTGCATGTGTGGGTTGTCCCTGTGCATGTGTGGGTTGTCCCTGTGCATGTGAGGGTTGTCCCTGTGCATGTGAGGGTTGTCCCTGTGCATGTGAGGGTTGTCCCTGTGCATGTGTGGGTTGTCCCTGTGCATGTGAGGGTTGTCCCTGTGCATGTGTGGGTTGTCCCTGTGCATGTGAGGGTTGTCCCTGTGCATGTGAGGGTTGTCCCTGTGCATGTGTGGGTTGTCCCTGTGCATGTGAGGGTTGTCCCTGTGCATGTGAGGGTTGTCCCTGTGCATGTGAGGGTTGTCCCTGTGCATGTGAGGGTTGTCCCTGTGCATGTGAGGGTTGTCCCTGTGCATGTGTGGGTTGTCCCTGTGCATGTGAGGGTTGTCTCTGTGCATGTGTGGGTTGTCCCTGTGCATGTGAGGGTTGTCCCTGTGCATGTGAGGGTTGTCCCTGTGCATGTGTGGGTTGTCCTGTGCATGTGAGGGTTGTCCCTGTGCATGTGAGGGTTGTCTCTGTGCATGTGAGGGTTGTCTCTGTGCATGTGTGGGTTGTCTCTGTGCATGTGTGGGTTGTCTCTGTGCATGTGAGGGTTGTCTCTGTGCATGTGTGGGTTGTCTCTGTGCATGTGAGGGTTGTCTCTGTGCATGTGAGGGTTGTCTCTGTGCATGTGAGGGTTGTCTCTGTGCATGTGAGGGTTGTCTCTGTGCATGTGTGGGTTGTCTCTGTGCATGTGAGGGTTGTCTCTGTGCATGTGAGGGTTGTCTCTGTGCATGTGTGGGTTGTCTCTGTGCATGTGAGGGTTGTCTCTGTGCATGTGAGGGTTGTCTCTGTGCATGTGAGGGTTGTCTCTGTGCATGTGAGGGTTGTCTCTGTGCATGTGAGGGTTGTCTCTGTGCATGTGAGGGTTGTCTCTGTGCATGTGAGGGTTGTCTCTGTGCATGTGAGGGTTGTCTCTGTGCATGTGAGGGTTGTCTCTGTGCATGTGAGGGTTGTCTCTGTGCATGTGAGGGTTGTCTCTGTGCATGTGAGGGTTGTCTCTGTGCATGTGAGGGTTGTCTCTGTGCATGTGGGGTTGTCTCTGTGCATGTGAGGGTTGTCTCTGTGCATGTGAGGGTTGTCCCTGTGCATGTGAGGGTTGTCTCTGTGCATGTGAGGGTTGTCTCTGTGCATGTGAGGGTTGTCCCTGTGCATGTGAGGGTTGTCCCTGTGCATGTGAGGGTTGTCTCTGTGCATGTGAGGGTTGTCCCTGTGCATGTGAGGGTTGTCTCTGTGCATGTGAGGGTTGTCCCTGTGCATGTGAGGGTTGTCTCTGTGCATGTGAGGGTTGTCTCTGTGCATGTGTGGGTTGTCTCTGTGCATGTGAGGGTTGTCTCTGTGCATGTGAGGGTTGTCTCTGTGCATGTGTGGGTTGTCTCTGTGCATGTGAGGGTTGTCTCTGTGCATGTGAGGGTTGTCTCTGTGCATGTGAGGGTTGTCTCTGTGCATGTGAGGGTTGTCTCTGTGCATGTGAGGGTTGTCTCTGTGCATGTGAGGGTTGTCTCTGTGCATGTGAGGGTTGTCTCTGTGCATGTGTGGGTTGTCTCTGTGCATGTGAGGGTTGTCTCTGTGCATGTGTGGGTTGTCTCTGTGCATGTGAGGGTTGTCCCTGTGCATGTGAGGGTTGTCCCTGTGCATGTGAGGGTTGTCTCTGTGCATGTGAGGGTTGTCCCTGTGCATGTGAGGGTTGTCCCTGTGCATGTGAGGGTTGTCTCTGTGCATGTGAGGGTTGTCCCTGTGCATGTGAGGGTTGTCTCTGTGCATGTGAGGGTTGTCTCTGTGCATGTGAGGGTTGTCCCTGTGCATGTGAGGGTTGTCTCTGTGCATGTGAGGGTTGTCTCTGTGCATGTGAGGGTTGTCCCTGTGCATGTGAGGGTTGTCTCTGTGCATGTGAGGGTTGTCCCTGTGCATGTGAGGGTTGTCTCTGTGCATGTGAGGGTTGTCCCTGTGCATGTGAGGGTTGTCTCTGTGCATGTGAGGGTTGTCTCTGTGCATGTGAGGGTTGTCCCTGTGCATGTGAGGGTTGTCTCTGTGCATGTGAGGGTTGTCTCTGTGCATGTGAGGGTTGTCCCTGTGCATGTGAGGGTTGTCTCTGTGCATGTGAGGGTTGTCTCTGTGCATGTGAGGGTTGTCCCTGTGCATGTGAGGGTTGTCTCTGTGCATGTGAGGGTTGTCCCTGTGCATGTGAGGGTTGTCTCTGTGCATGTGAGGGTTGTCCCTGTGCATGTGAGGGTTGTCTCTGTGCATGTGAGGGTTGTCCCTGTGCATGTGAGGGTTGTCCCTGTGCATGTGAGGGTTGTCTCTGTGCATGTGAGGGTTGTCCCTGTGCATGTGAGGGTTGTCCCTGTGCATGTGAGGGTTGTCTCTGTGCATGTGAGGGTTGTCCCTGTGCATGTGAGGGTTGTCTCTGTGCATGTGAGGGTTGTCCCTGTGCATGTGAGGGTTGTCCCTGTGCATGTGAGGGTTGTCTCTGTGCATGTGAGGGTTGTCCCTGTGCATGTGAGGGTTGTCTCTGTGCATGTGAGGGTTGTCTCTGTGCATGTGAGGGTTGTCCCTGTGCATGTGAGGGTTGTCTCTGTGCATGTGAGGGTTGTCTCTGTGCATGTGAGGGTTGTCTCTGTGCATGTGAGGGTTGTCTCTGTGCATGTGAGGGTTGTCTCTGTGCATGTGAGGGTTGTCCCTGTGCATGTGTGGGTTGTCCCTGTGCATGTGTGGGTTGTCCCTGTGCATGTGAGGGTTGTCCCTGTGCATGTGAGGGTTGTCCCTGTGCATGTGAGGGTTGTCCCTGTGCATGTGAGGGTTGTCCCTGTGCATGTGTGGGTTGTCCCTGTGCATGTGTGGGTTGTCCCTGTGCATGTGTGGGTTGTCCCTGTGCATGTGTGGGTTGTCCCTGTGCATGTGAGGGTTGTCCCTGTGCATGTGTGGGTTGTCCCTGTGCATGTGTGGGTTGTCCCTGTGCATGTGTGGGTTGTCCCTGTGCATGTGTGGGTTGTCCCTGTGCATGTGAGGGTTGTCCCTGTGCATGTGTGGGTTGTCCCTGTGCATGTGAGGGTTGTCCCTGTGCATGTGTGGGTTGTCCCTGTGCATGTGAGGGTTGTCCCTGTGCATGTGAGGGTTGTCCCTGTGCATGTGAGGGTTGTCCCTGTGCATGTGAGGGTTGTCCCTGTGCATGTGAGGGTTGTCCCTGTGCATGTGAGGGTTGTCCCTGTGCATGTGAGGGTTGTCCCTGTGCATGTGTGGGTTGTCCCTGTGCATGTGAGGGTTGTCCCTGTGCATGTGAGGGTTGTCCCTGTGCATGTGTGGGTTGTCCCTGTGCATGTGAGGGTTGTCCCTGTGCATGTGAGGGTTGTCCCTGTGCATGTGAGGGTTGTCCCTGTGCATGTGTGGGTTGTCCCTGTGCATGTGAGGGTTGTCCCTGTGCATGTGAGGGTTGTCCCTGTGCATGTGAGGGTTGTCCCTGTGCATGTGTGGGTTGTCCCTGTGCATGTGAGGGTTGTCCCTGTGCATGTGTGGGTTGTCCCTGTGCATGTGAGGGTTGTCCCTGTGCATGTGTGGGTTGT